>JAHPZR010034208.1:0-21625 GCA_019787425.1 Platygyra sinensis
GCTCAGTCAAAATATCTCACGTCTGTCGCGAAGTCATCACTCCTATACAGAGGGCCAAGTTTGACTTCATGGATGGTGAGAAGTAGCTGCCAAGTGCTTGTATTGGGATTTTTTTTAAATAAAAGTAATGCTTTCACAACCGAACTACATGTTTCCTGTCACAAACAGCATAGAGGTTTTAGAGACCGAAGCATGGCAAGCGCGGGGAACCAAACTCAAACGCGGGAAACCTGTAACCAGCGTGGAAAGCGCGGGAAAAGTAGGCGGCATGAGACATATCAATGAGCATTTTCATTCGCGTGGGAAAAGCGGTGTAAATTTTTTGTCGAATGGAATACTGCAAATATTCAGCAAACAAAATGAGACGGGATGAGTGTGTTCCATGCATTTTAAAATCTGCTCTATCTTACTTTCCACCCGTGGCGAAGCCACTGAGTTTTCATTGGAGCAACTGATCCAGAGTGCAAAACAGCAAATTGAACAGTGATTTTCCGGTCATTGCAGTAAAAACGACGAAGAGTATTACTTCTGAAGGAATTCCAAATGTTTCCAAAAAGTCCTTTGGAAAGGCCCGTTCCATTTGGGTTCCCACCAAAAAAAGTCGATTTTTCATACAACTGGAAAGTGCTCAGCATTTTAACAAATCATTCACGCTGATTTATGCACGTTACCGGTAACGTATGAATTCCTTTTACTGTAAAAGAATCGGATTTCAAATTTCATCCATGGAATTAAACACTTCTCGTGATTCTACCATAGGTGAAATTGAGGAATGTGAAAACGTAAAGAGCATGCTGGGTAAACTTGCCAGGAGTAGTTTCGCAGCATCTTTTGGAGTCAACGATGACGTGTCAGCGGCGCTAGCTGTTACCATAATACTGGAACTTATTTTGATTATAGTCACACTTATTGCCAAGGTATTTAATCTCATTTTTGGCTCGCGGGGAACAATTTAACCGTGATTTGAATCCCCGATTCTTGCTTGATCGAGAGACATTGTAGAAATAAAAGTGTTCTTAATGTGGTTTTTCTTTATTACCTTCTTTCATAATTTTGTTTAAAAATCTTGCAACACCTACGTATAAACCAATCAGATGCCAAATCTAATCAATCACGATTTGGCAGCTTCTACTTGAGCTCGGTTGGTGCCGGGATTTTCGTGGCCAGATTTAATACTTTAAATGGTCAGTATCTGCAAAAACTGCCATTGTTTGTGCTGACCAAATAGAGTGCAGCGTCCGGAGATGAGAATGTGGTAACGAGTATCTGATTTGAGTTCTCACTTAATTATTGACCTTTTCGTTCATTCCTCCTGCCGTGATTGGTCGAGGCAGTTAGGGGGCGGTTTTTGATATTGTTCAAAAGTTTAAAAATACTAAAAAAACGGCTCAAAAACAGCTACAAACTGCGCATTTCGAGTTTATATTAAACGTTCACTCAACACTTGGCTATGGGTATCTTCACTTTTTGATAGGCTTCTATTACATGCAACAGTCGGTAGGTCCAGCTTTACAAAATTAAATCAAGTGTTAATTAGCCTGGGATTGATCCCTTTTCTTGTTCTTGAAAATCGAACATTGTTGACGCAAGAGTATTTTTAAGCCTTTTAAAACTGGGCCAAATATGTAATATATTAAACACATAAAATTTAAACTGACTGAGGACCTTATTTTTTAGGTTATATTTGTCGGTCTTAATAAAGGCTGGGATTCTTCTAGAAAAGAATTTTGTGATCGCCTCTTTAACGATACATAAAAACCATGATGCGAAGAACGTTTCCTGATAGAAGGTAAGTTAGCAGGCTGTATACGTGTGACAGTTAAAATTTTATTTAAATGCCCAGACGAAGACATTTTTTTTCGGGCTTTGGCACTGATCGTAGCAGTGAGGTTAAAATTCTTGAGCACGGATGGCTTGGCTTTATTAATCTCACAGTTTTAAACGGTAGTATAACAGCAGTCGGCAATAAGCTTGTTGCCGATTATAAAAAACCCAGCATATATGACGGTTGCCTCTCCCTCCCTAACTAACTAACTAACGCTGTTCATAAACATGAGAATAATCCATCAAATATTTTCGCTCGCGCGCAGTTGGTCTAAACGCTTCACGTGACCAAATATTCCCCAGCTAAAACTGAGGAATATTTAACAATTATCCTGCGAAATCGCGCGGAATATCGTCTGATACTTAGCCGACGAGGCCGTAGGCCGAGTCGGCTAAAATCAGACGATATTCCGCAAGATTGAGCAGGATAATTGTTTTATTATTCAACAAATTGATAACAAAATTGATTTCCAAGCTCGTAACATTTTTAAACCTTTCTGTCAACATTTTTTCACTTCACTTTTTCTTCCCACGTACGAAGCTACGTATATCGTCGGATATCCGTCACCTACGGATGACAGATATCGAGAGCATCATGACCATATTTGGATAGTGTTACAATTTGTTGAATAATAACCGAGATTATAACCTACCCATTAATTTTTGATTGATTTTATTGGCTACTTTACGTCACGTGATCTAAATTGCCGGACAGGTATCACGCAATAACCCCCGCCCGCGTCGATATTTGTCCTCTGATTGTTTCCGTCGAGGAAAAACAGTCAGCCCAAGAATTTCAACTTTTCTTTTCTCTTATTTAATATGGAAGGAAACCAAACTGGTGTTACTGAGTCTAGCGATGATTACATTAAAAAGCTGATGGCAAGTGCTGTTCCGGAAAGTACAATAAAGTCACCAAAATACGCTGTCAATGTCTTTGAAGGTGGAGAAAGTCACGAGTAGACTTTTAATATTTAGTCCTACGTAAATTTAAACCGATTCATTTTACAAAATAAAGATTTAATACAATGTGATAACTAACTATAAAATAAACCAACCGTTCGCGTCCGACTTTAGCGTGGAGGAAGGAGACAAAAATTCCAGTTGCACTTGAACCATGTTGAAACCTTTTTTACGCAGAAACCAGAAAATTCAGTGGAAGGAAAACCATACAGTCGCAGCTTGGTCTGAATGCTCCAGAAAGTTTTGCAAATTCGGCATGGTTTAACACCATTCTCTACTTCGGAAAGAGAGGCCGTGAAAACCAACGCGAGATGAAACCCCAGTCACCTTTAGCTCAAAACAACAACAACCGGCTGAAGTACTTCATTTCAAGCGAGAGAGCGACGAAAAATCAGTCCACCTTCAAGTGCTACAGATTTTACACATTCCGTGTTTCACAGATGTAAATTCTGAGACTGAAATACATTTCTTTCTAGTCAAGTTTATGAACAGTACGTCGCAATATATGAACCAAAAGCGCTAAGTTTTCGAGTTTTTGATCCAAGGGGCGTTACGAGAATTAAATTCAGTTGACAGCTTGTCAAATTTGGTCCAATCACAGTGGAAATAAAGTTAGTTAAACCAATCAAATTTACTTTGCTCCCTCACGTCAATCACCGCATTCGCCATCAGATCACCAATGGCTTTTTTATCATCAGTTTACGAGCGGTTTATTGCGAACTGAAAATTAATGGGAGGGTTATAAAATAAATAAACCCCTTTCTGGCTTGCTGGTATGTCGGCTGATAATGTCCTTGGCTGAGAGATTGTCCTCAAAATTTCACATTTGCCCTCGAAGCTTCGCTTCTCGGCCAAATGTTCATTTTTCGGACAATCTCTCAGCCGCGGACATTATCAGCCGACATACCAGCCGCCTGAAGGGGTTTATTTACTAAACATTCCTCAATTTTCAAAACCACGCGTGTTGCGAAAAATGTTTAAAGGATGCTTAACAGAATAGGCTGATTAGCCCGGCTCCATTTGGGGCGAAAATATATAACAATTACTCAGGTGAATTAAGGCCTGGGCCCATATCTGTTTTATGAAAATAAAGCGAGGGGGTGGTCTAACTATTTATCCATTTGATATAACACGAAATGACTTTGGGACATTGTTAACAGGACTAAGATGTGAAACTTTACCCATTCTATAAAATGATATATTATCACGTGACGTGTTAAAGTTATTTTTAGCACAGAAATCTTTTTAGCTAAACGGCAACACTTTTTATCATTTTCTGGTGGCTGAATTAACCTTTATGACGTTAACACTATTGAGTACATCATTTCTGTGCTTGGACATTTCAAGATAATTTTAAATAATTGTCTGAAAAAAGAGATCCTTTTCCACAGGGGACTGGGCACTAGTACAAAATGCCGTATATTTCCAAAACTAAAGACATATTTAACAAAGGCCAAGCACAGTTCGATTTCTTTAACCATTTTGACTAATCTAATAGTAGCGAAGCGAAATAAATTTTAGCATAAACTGTTGCCGTTTTTTAGTTTAGTTTTGTGGCCGTGACAAGTCACGTGACCTCATTTGCATACATAGTCCACATCAATATAATAACTTTTGTGACGTTAGTAGTCTGCGAAAGTCTTAGGTTGTTATTACTAAACCTTCAAAAGTTAGACCACCCCCTTACTTTTTTGTGCAATAATTTGGGTCCAGCCAAGGCCCATGCCTTAATTTACTTGAGTATTCCAAGGGCGAAGGGAATAATTGTTTTAGTAAATTCTCAAACCGGGTTTTGCCGCCGATTTTTATTTCCACAATTTTACAAAGCGAAAAATTTTAAACTTGGCGCACTATTTTCCATATGACGTAAAACTCCGGCTATTGGCTCATAGTCGGAGTTTTTTTAGCTAACCAAAAAGCTAGAAATGCAATAGTCGGAGCTGAGAATTTACTAAGCAGAAGCTCGGATATTTGTCCTCACAGCTCACTTTTTGCTTTTCGCTTCTCGGAAGAGATCCACGGACAACTTATCGAGCATACTTTCGCGCCAATTGGAGGCTATTGTTTATTTAGATTGCTATTAGATAGCTAATAATTACTATAATTAAAAGATGAGTAAGCGGCTACGAACCAGGCGTTACGGACCAGGTTTCAACGTTAAAATCGTAGTCGTGTTACGGGAAACTGGTTCCGTTTCCAGTGGCAACTTGTCGACTTTTGACGTCATACGCAGCAAAGCCCGGGAAATTGTAAGCGACTGGAAAGGAGAAGAGTTGCCTGTGACAACACCGTAATTCTCGTCACCTAAGTTCCGTCGAGCGTTACTCGACTGATGATCGTAGTAAACATCTTCATACTGATTGGTGTTTATGTTCTACTTTCTTCACAGGCCATTGATGTAACCATTTAAAATATCCTACTCATGTTCATAAGAGGAAAAGACTGAGCATAAATAGTCAATTTCAATGTGTGCTCTTATTAAAATTGTCATTGTTGTAAATTAAACAAAAGCAGTTTGGCTCTTTAGTTCCGTTATGCATCAGTCAATTGAGACCCAGGCCCCCGAGCCCCGGGACATAGCGGGGGATTTTAACACGAAGGACTGAGAGACGGATCAGAAAGTGATGGGCGGGGTGGAAAAAAAAACACGCAAGGCAGGGTGACTAAAAAAATAAATTGTGCAAACCCTAAGGATAACCACGGCTTAAAATTTGTTACTAAAGGTAATGTGCTATTAACAGCCATCCTTGCCTGCTTAATTCGTTTGCAATTAAGCAAGCACTTACCGTGTTTTGAAAGCCTTGACATATAGGACTTATTCCACAAAGTGACATGTATAATATGACGATTGCTACAACTGCTCTTAAGGTGGCTCAATAGGGTTTTAAGAGCGCGCGCACCGATGATGCGAGCTTTAGTAATGTGCGCGCGCTAGCTGACGCAAGCTCATGCAAAGCAGCAAACAAGTCAACAATATAGCTCAAATTACAGCCCAGAAGTAGAAACAGAGAAACCATTTAAAAGAAAACGTAAAGAAAATGATTTGGACGGAAAGGTCCTGTGTGTATTTTGATGAGACCGCCATTGTCAAGTCGCTCATCGACAAAACCGCGTGGTTCGAAAATTCGCGCATGCTCACATAGCGATCTTGGCGAGTTCCTATTCGTTCTGATGACGTTATTGCCATTGAGGTGAAAAAATAGAAAAATCCTCGTCAGATTTCTCGAAATTCCTTCGGTGAAATTCCTTAAGATTTGGCAGAGAAGTTTTTCCTTATTAGCTTTCCTTGCTTTCAATTTATCAGAAAAATTTGTAAGACAAGGTTTTCGCTCAGCCAAAAAAAACGCAAAAATGCTAAAAACGAAAAAACTACCTTGACAACCCCTACTTTTCTCGATTTTAAAAGTTTCTTCTTGCCAGACTCTACCCGGTTTGAGCATATCAGAAAATTTTACCGAAGGAAATTGCAGAAAATTGAAATCAAAGCCAAATAGACGTTAAAAAATGGCGATGTTTGAGTAGTTTTAATTTGAGACTAAAAGCCTTGATATCAGAGGTGACTGTTGAACAGCAAATTTTGGCCCTTGTTTGTTATGTTTCAGTAGCTTTGATTAGGAAAATAGCAAAAAGAACGAGAATATTAACTTTCGATTGAGGCCACTGGCGCGCGCTTCGTAATCTTGCATAACCCTATTGAGCCACCTTAAATCAAACTGTGACTGATATGGCCAAACGGGAGATCTATCGGATTGATCTGTGGCTATGACGCGCTGCCGTAAATCACTAACAGCAAGAACGGTGTCTTGAAGTTGAAACCTCGAATCAAGGACTGCAAAAGTGACGACAAGGACAAGATCTCGCGATTTTCCGAGGTTCGCGGTTCGCGGTATTATTGGTTCAGTCGGGTGTTCGGATGTCTCCGCTATACGGGCTTTTAACAGACTTATTGGCCCCGGGGGCGGGGAAATAAGCCATCTTTTAACACTGGGTAAATGTTTAATTCCCGGCTATGTCCCGGGGCTCGGAGGCCGCGATTTCAAGTGACTGATGCATTATTGACTCAAGTCAGTCTTTGTTCCGTAGTACTTGTACCGGTCGAGACTCCAACCTCGTCCCCAGCACGCTTTTGTCACTGCAGGAAGCGTGTGTTCTGAATAGGAAAGTGGGCTGGGGCCTGTTTCTCGAAAGCGCCGGTAACTTAACGGGCCCGAATTCATATTTTGAAATCAAAGTCTCGAGAAAAGTAGGGTGTGTTCTGACTTCCAAGTCCATTTTGTTTCTTTAGCTGATAACTTAATTGCACCATTTTCAAAACTTCCTTAATGGAAAACAAAACAGCTTAACGGGCCCGGAAATTACCGAGAGCTTCGAGAAACGGGCCCTGGCACGCAGTACTCTAAACCCTGGGGAGGTCAAAGCCACTGTGTAGTATTGTACAATGTTCTTGAGACACAAAATGTCGGTGTTCACTCGCGATGGAGTAGTAAAGATACGTCGGTACCGTTTGGTCATTAGCTGCGACGTCAACAACGGTATCAAAACTTTAAATTAAGAATACAAAACATGTTCTCCGTGTTTCTATCGAGTTTGAGTATAAATCATCCAACGCTTTATCGCGAATGTCGTTCTCTGATTGGCTACGCTACTCACTGCAGTCTTTTCTGTTGAAGACACTGAGTAGGGTAGGAGTGAACGCTTGTTAACAAAATGACGGCTGCTTCGTTGCGTTTTCGTGGTGTTTGTGAAGACGATTTAGATGTAATATATCAAACACGAGAGACAGTGTTCCATCGGGATATCCAAACACCGAGAAGAGAGTTGAAAATACCACGCGGAGTGTTTTTGACGAAATTCGAGGTGTTTGGATAGCCGATGAAACACTGTCTCGAGCGTTTGATATATCTACTCAATCGAAACAAAAGCTAACGAGTAAACGGAGAAGTAAAATGGTCAAAATCTATGCTAATTAAGACCGGGTATCCAAACTTCCTTCACGGTTGTGATCTTCAGTTTGTTTTAACTCGATGAATTATTAATGAGCTTGAGAAAAAGTTATGAACGACTAGTAGATATATACTAAAACAATTAGACTATCCTCTCTCGATTTCTATGCGTGGTAGTTGACGAGGGCTCAGCAGCCTTCGTCAACTATCCCACGATAGAAACACGATCTTAAACCAATCACCGCGCGTATTCCGTTTGGGCTATTATTAAAATATATGAAGAGTCACTGTCTAAACTAAGTTCATATGCTCCTTGATATCTGCCCTTACGATTGTCTTATGAAAATACACGTCTTGTTACGTTATGTTTTAGCTGCGTAGTCTCAGATATTCAAGTCGTCCTCCTTCATTAGGCCTGCTCCACAAATTTCGCATCATCCTTAAGATGTCGGACACAGTGCCTTCGTTACAGTCTTTTATGTAGTCGATAGATTCGATTTTAGCAGCTTGCGGAGTGTTCACTTTGATGTAATACAGAAATGTCTGCAGCGGCCAATCAGGATTTACGTCAATCACTTGAGCCTTAGTCACCGCGCCAGAGTACATGACCGGGATACTTGGCCCAGTGATCTCAAATACTTCCACTAAAGCTCCAGGGTGAAAGCCGAGACTTCGAAGCGATTTCTTAAAAACGGAACATTCTTTATACATTTCTTTGACTCCCAATGTTTCGATGCCTTTATCTGCCCTAGGGAAATTTCTTTTTCCGTTTGATACAAGAAATTTGGCGAATTCTTCTTCGTAAGATGTGTAAATCGCTCTTCCGGTGTGGAATATGTTACGATCTTCGCCTGGAAGGTGCAAAGCCAGGAAACTCCATGGCTTCAGTCGAAAAATCTGGCGTAGCTGTATATCCAGAAATTTGAGAGGAAGAGACAAATTAATGAGGACCTCTTTCATTTCCTTTCCTACCAGTGATGCAACAATAACCTGAAACAATTCAAAGGAGTTTTAACCTTTAAAAATGTTGTAATTCACCATGCCATCTAGGCCTCCGCCTCCAGTCTTTGATTTCGCTCCGTTTTTCAGTTTTTCTGTTTTCTAGCGTATTTAGTTTTCGAACCTATTTTCGCTTTCTTTCCTTTGCTTTTGCTCCCTTGTTTCTGTTTTGCGCTCCTGTTTTTAGTAGTATTTCGTATCATTTTCTTAATAGGCTTTCTGCGAAGACTAATTTCAGAGGGTCTGAATGGGGGGGGGGGGGGGTGGGGGGTGGGGGGTCCACATGTCGGTTGTCGGTTAAAATTTCATTAGTTTGTGGGTTTTTGGCCTTTGTTTGTTGTCGGTAAATCTCAGTTAACGTTTTTGCCGCAAGTCGGTAATTTTTTCTTCGTTATGTCGGTAGTCAGTAATATTTGTCGCCCTTTGTTGCTAGTCGGTTAATCCCATTCAGACCCATTTCATGTAATACTGAATGAATTGGTCTGGAGCAGTTCTCAGAGTAAAACACAGCAATACTTACATCTTTATTAGACTGAGCTTTACGAATAACATTCCGAGACTTCCCGATCCGCGCTGCATCCAAAATGTGCGTTGGCATTTTCGATTGAACAAAGACACAGCCATAGTCGCCATTTTCCTCTTGAATTACGTCGTCATTTTCTAAAGGAAGACAACTTTTGAACAGGCGCACCTCCAAGTCTCTTCCAAGCTGTAACTTCTGTCTCAACAAGAGAAGAATTTCGCCCACTATCATGCCTTTTTTCATCATCAAAGTTGTGCTCTCTGCTCGAATGTACCGTGGCCAAAGTTGAAATTTCGTTTCAACGAAGGATTCTGGTTGAACAAGTTCTTGATAAGGAGAGGGTAGATATTGTAGTTCATTCCTAGGCAAGCTTTCCATGTTTATAACCACTGACCTCAAACACTGTACCACCAAAGAAGCAGGAGTGTTTCTCGCCTTCGATTGAAAGATGCAGACTTCATCACCGACGTTTGCATCATGTTTACTGTAGAAAAAAAATGTTTTGTAGTTTCATAGGCTTGTGGCACTCTTAAGCGAATTGTATTTAAAAATTTTAGCGGGGTCAAAAAAGAACACGTAGAAATCTCCCATTGGTCTAAAACAAGCTAAGCATTGGAGCAAACCCCGGGGGTACTCCCAGAGAAAGTGGGTGGGGTTTTGCGACCCGCTTTCAGAAACCCCCGCTCTCAGACCAAACTCTGCGACTTTTCCAACCCTATTACTACCCTATTACAGACCTGACCAGTCGCATCGTGTGAACTGGCCATTTTTGCTTCAAAATCTAGGGACTAAAGTTGGTCCCTGCGACTAGTCCCACGAAAAAAAACCCGTTTGAATTCGTGGGACTAGTCGCAGGGACCAACATTTGGTCCCTGCGACTAGTCCCACGAATAGATTTTGATTTTGTGGCAAAACAGTTCACACGATGCGACTAGTCCCTGCGACTTGTTGCAGGGACTAGTCGCAGGGACTAGTCCCGTCGAGTGTGCCGACCTTTAAAGTGCTTCTGACTGATCAGTTGTCAGAACGCGTTGGGAAAAAAGAATAAAAATGACAGTGAGAGTGGCATGAACGCACAGATTATCCCAAAGGACCGTGAATCACTTTACGAGCTTTTCGCGGTACACGTACAGCCACGCGTTCAAGGTTGTGGCTTGCAACCTCGAGTATTAAAGGGGCTCAGTCACGTTTGAAAAGCTTAGCAAAACTTTTCAAATTCGTTGTTTGCAATCCGCGTCAATCTTCTCCATCCTTAACCATCCTTGTTCCTTTATGGTTTATTATCGTGTCTTTGATGTTTTTCTATCTTTACAAAGTGTTATTTTTAGGTTTCCTTCAATTTAACGGTTATTTTTTTCGATGTTCAAACATAACTCAAGATGCCGTGACTGAGCCCCTTTAACAAAACACTCGATACATTCTATACGACACGGAAAAAGAATGCTTATAATTCGATTTCTATGCGTGATAGTTAACTTGGTTAATAATGATCGTATTATATATGATGTAGCTGTCTTGGTTTTAGGAAATAACTGTTTCTTTTACAAACAGTCAGAAGTAAACCACTTCTGACTGTTTGTAAAAGAAACAGTTATTTCCTAAAACCAAGACAGCTACATCATATATAATACGATCATTATTAACCAAGTTAACTATCACGCATAGAAATCGAATTATAAGCATTCTTTTTCCGTGTCGTATAGAATGTATCGAGTGTTTTGTTAAAGGGGCTCAGTCACGGCATCTTGAGTTATGTTTGAACATCGAAAAAAATAACCGTTAAATTGAAGGAAACCTAAAAATAACACTTTGTAAAGATAGAAAAACATCAAAGACACGATAATAAACCATAAAGGAACAAGGATGGTTAAGGATGGAGAAGATTGACGCGGATTGCAAACAACGAATTTGAAAAGTTTTGCTAAGCTTTTCAAACGTGACTGAGCCCCTTTAATACTCGAGGTTGCAAGCCACAACCTTGAACGCGTGGCTGTACGTGTACCGCGAAAAGCTCGTAAAGTGATTCACGGTCCTTTGGGATAATCTGTGCGTTCATGCCACTCTCACTGTCATTTTTATTCTTTTTTCCCAACGCGTTCTGACAACTGATCAGTCAGAAGCACTTTAAAGGTCGGCACACTCGACGGGACTAGTCCCTGCGACTAGTCCCTGCAACAAGTCGCAGGGACTAGTCGCATCGTGTGAACTGTTTTGCCACAAAATCAAAATCTATTCGTGGGACTAGTCGCAGGGACCAAATGTTGGTCCCTGCGACTAGTCCCACGAATTCAAACGGGTTTTTTTTCGTGGGACTAGTCGCAGGGACCAACTTTAGTCCCTAGATTTTGAAGCAAAAATGGCCAGTTCACACGATGCGACTGGTCAGGTCTGTAATAGGGTAGTAATAGGGTTGGAAAAGTCGCAGAGTTTGGTCTGAGAGCGGGGGTTTCTGAAAGCGGGTCGCAAAACCCCACCCACTTTCTCTGGGAGTACCCCCGGGGTTTGCTCCAATGCTTAGCTTGTTTTAGACCAATGGGAGATTTCTACGTGTTCTTTTTGACCCCGCTAAAATTTTTAAATACAATTCGCTTAAGAGTGCCACAAGCCTATGAAACTACAAAACATTTTTTTTCTACAGTAAACATGATGCAAACGTCGGTGATGAAGTCTGCATCTTTCAATCGAAGGCGAGAAACACTCCTGCTTCTTTGGTGGTACAGTGTTTGAGGTCAGTGGTTATAAACATGGAAAGCTTGCCTAGGAATGAACTACAATATCTACCCTCTCCTTATCAAGAACTTGTTCAACCAGAATCCTTCGTTGAAACGAAATTTCAACTTTGGCCACGGTACATTCGAGCAGAGAGCACAACTTTGATGATGAAAAAAGGCATGATAGTGGGCGAAATTCTTCTCTTGTTGAGACAGAAGTTACAGCTTGGAAGAGACTTGGAGGTGCGCCTGTTCAAAAGTTGTCTTCCTTTAGAAAATGACGACGTAATTCAAGAGGAAAATGGCGACTATGGCTGTGTCTTTGTTCAATCGAAAATGCCAACGCACATTTTGGATGCAGCGCGGATCGGGAAGTCTCGGAATGTTATTCGTAAAGCTCAGTCTAATAAAGATGTAAGTATTGCTGTGTTTTACTCTGAGAACTGCTCCAGACCAATTCATTCAGTATTACATGAAATGG
Source organism: Platygyra sinensis (assembly GCA_019787425.1). Lineage (NCBI taxonomy): Eukaryota > Metazoa > Cnidaria > Anthozoa > Scleractinia > Merulinidae > Platygyra > Platygyra sinensis. The sequence goes on from JAHPZR010034208.1 coordinate 12,445, forward strand.
GTCTGAATGGGATTAACCGACTAGCAACAAAGGGCGACAAATATTACTGACTACCGACATAACGAAGAAAAAATTACCGACTTGCGGCAAAAACGTTAACTGAGATTTACCGACAACAAACAAAGGCCAAAAACCCACAAACTAATGAAATTTTAACCGACAACCGACATGTGGACCCCCCACCCCCCACCCCCCCCCCCCCCCATTCAGACCCTCTGAAATTAGTCTTCGCAGAAAGCCTATTAAGAAAATGATACGAAATACTACTAAAAACAGGAGCGCAAAACAGAAACAAGGGAGCAAAAGCAAAGGAAAGAAAGCGAAAATAGGTTCGAAAACTAAATACGCTAGAAAACAGAAAAACTGAAAAACGGAGCGAAATCAAAGACTGGAGGCGGAGGCCTAGATGGCATGGTGAATTACAACATTTTTAAAGGTTAAAACTCCTTTGAATTGTTTCAGGTTATTGTTGCATCACTGGTAGGAAAGGAAATGAAAGAGGTCCTCATTAATTTGTCTCTTCCTCTCAAATTTCTGGATATACAGCTACGCCAGATTTTTCGACTGAAGCCATGGAGTTTCCTGGCTTTGCACCTTCCAGGCGAAGATCGTAACATATTCCACACCGGAAGAGCGATTTACACATCTTACGAAGAAGAATTCGCCAAATTTCTTGTATCAAACGGAAAAAGAAATTTCCCTAGGGCAGATAAAGGCATCGAAACATTGGGAGTCAAAGAAATGTATAAAGAATGTTCCGTTTTTAAGAAATCGCTTCGAAGTCTCGGCTTTCACCCTGGAGCTTTAGTGGAAGTATTTGAGATCACTGGGCCAAGTATCCCGGTCATGTACTCTGGCGCGGTGACTAAGGCTCAAGTGATTGACGTAAATCCTGATTGGCCGCTGCAGACATTTCTGTATTACATCAAAGTGAACACTCCGCAAGCTGCTAAAATCGAATCTATCGACTACATAAAAGACTGTAACGAAGGCACTGTGTCCGACATCTTAAGGATGATGCGAAATTTGTGGAGCAGGCCTAATGAAGGAGGACGACTTGAATATCTGAGACTACGCAGCTAAAACATAACGTAACAAGACGTGTATTTTCATAAGACAATCGTAAGGGCAGATATCAAGGAGCATATGAACTTAGTTTAGACAGTGACTCTTCATATATTTTAATAATAGCCCAAACGGAATACGCGCGGTGATTGGTTTAAGATCGTGTTTCTATCGTGGGATAGTTGACGAAGGCTGCTGAGCCCTCGTCAACTACCACGCATAGAAATCGAGAGAGGATAGTCTAATTGTTTTAGTATATATCTACTAGTCGTTCATAACTTTTTCTCAAGCTCATTAATAATTCATCGAGTTAAAACAAACTGAAGATCACAACCGTGAAGGAAGTTTGGATACCCGGTCTTAATTAGCATAGATTTTGACCATTTTACTTCTCCGTTTACTCGTTAGCTTTTGTTTCGATTGAGTAGATATATCAAACGCTCGAGACAGTGTTTCATCGGCTATCCAAACACCTCGAATTTCGTCAAAAACACTCCGCGTGGTATTTTCAACTCTCTTCTCGGTGTTTGGATATCCCGATGGAACACTGTCTCTCGTGTTTGATATATTACATCTAAATCGTCTTCACAAACACCACGAAAACGCAACGAAGCAGCCGTCATTTTGTTAACAAGCGTTCACTCCTACCCTACTCAGTGTCTTCAACAGAAAAGACTGCAGTGAGTAGCGTAGCCAATCAGAGAACGACATTCGCGATAAAGCGTTGGATGATTTATACTCAAACTCGATAGAAACACGGAGAACATGTTTTGTATTCTTAATTTAAAGTTTTGATACCGTTGTTGACGTCGCAGCTAATGACCAAACGGTACCGACGTATCTTTACTACTCCATCGCGAGTGAACACCGACATTTTGTGTCTCAAGAACATTGTACAATACTACACAGTGGCTTTGACCTCCCCAGGGTTTAGAGTACTGCGTGCCAGGGGCCCGTTTCTCGAAGCTCTCGGTAATTTCCGGGCCCGTTAAGCTGTTTTGTTTTCCATTAAGGAAGTTTTGAAAATGGTGCAATTAAGTTATCAGCTAAAGAAACAAAATGGACTTGGAAGTCAGAACACACCCTACTTTTCTCGAGACTTTGATTTCAAAATATGAATTCGGGCCCGTTAAGTTACCGGCGCTTTCGAGAAACAGGCCCCAGCCCACTTTCCTATTCAGAACACACGCTTCCTGCAGTGACAAAAGCGTGCTGGGGACGAGGTTGGAGTCTCGACCGGTACAAGTACTACGGAACAAAGACTGACTTGAGTCAATAATGCATCAGTCACTTGAAATCGCGGCCTCCGAGCCCCGGGACATAGCCGGGAATTAAACATTTACCCAGTGTTAAAAGATGGCTTATTTCCCCGCCCCCGGGGCCAATAAGTCTGTTAAAAGCCCGTATAGCGGAGACATCCGAACACCCGACTGAACCAATAATACCGCGAACCGCGAACCTCGGAAAATCGCGAGATCTTGTCCTTGTCGTCACTTTTGCAGTCCTTGATTCGAGGTTTCAACTTCAAGACACCGTTCTTGCTGTTAGTGATTTACGGCAGCGCGTCATAGCCACAGATCAATCCGATAGATCTCCCGTTTGGCCATATCAGTCACAGTTTGATTTAAGGTGGCTCAATAGGGTTATGCAAGATTACGAAGCGCGCGCCAGTGGCCTCAATCGAAAGTTAATATTCTCGTTCTTTTTGCTATTTTCCTAATCAAAGCTACTGAAACATAACAAACAAGGGCCAAAATTTGCTGTTCAACAGTCACCTCTGATATCAAGGCTTTTAGTCTCAAATTAAAACTACTCAAACATCGCCATTTTTTAACGTCTATTTGGCTTTGATTTCAATTTTCTGCAATTTCCTTCGGTAAAATTTTCTGATATGCTCAAACCGGGTAGAGTCTGGCAAGAAGAAACTTTTAAAATCGAGAAAAGTAGGGGTTGTCAAGGTAGTTTTTTCGTTTTTAGCATTTTTGCGTTTTTTTTGGCTGAGCGAAAACCTTGTCTTACAAATTTTTCTGATAAATTGAAAGCAAGGAAAGCTAATAAGGAAAAACTTCTCTGCCAAATCTTAAGGAATTTCACCGAAGGAATTTCGAGAAATCTGACGAGGATTTTTCTATTTTTTCACCTCAATGGCAATAACGTCATCAGAACGAATAGGAACTCGCCAAGATCGCTATGTGAGCATGCGCGAATTTTCGAACCACGCGGTTTTGTCGATGAGCGACTTGACAATGGCGGTCTCATCAAAATACACACAGGACCTTTCCGTCCAAATCATTTTCTTTACGTTTTCTTTTAAATGGTTTCTCTGTTTCTACTTCTGGGCTGTAATTTGAGCTATATTGTTGACTTGTTTGCTGCTTTGCATGAGCTTGCGTCAGCTAGCGCGCGCACATTACTAAAGCTCGCATCATCGGTGCGCGCGCTCTTAAAACCCTATTGAGCCACCTTAAGAGCAGTTGTAGCAATCGTCATATTATACATGTCACTTTGTGGAATAAGTCCTATATGTCAAGGCTTTCAAAACACGGTAAGTGCTTGCTTAATTGCAAACGAATTAAGCAGGCAAGGATGGCTGTTAATAGCACATTACCTTTAGTAACAAATTTTAAGCCGTGGTTATCCTTAGGGTTTGCACAATTTATTTTTTTAGTCACCCTGCCTTGCGTGTTTTTTTTTCCACCCCGCCCATCACTTTCTGATCCGTCTCTCAGTCCTTCGTGTTAAAATCCCCCGCTATGTCCCGGGGCTCGGGGGCCTGGGTCTCAATTGACTGATGCATAACGGAACTAAAGAGCCAAACTGCTTTTGTTTAATTTACAACAATGACAATTTTAATAAGAGCACACATTGAAATTGACTATTTATGCTCAGTCTTTTCCTCTTATGAACATGAGTAGGATATTTTAAATGGTTACATCAATGGCCTGTGAAGAAAGTAGAACATAAACACCAATCAGTATGAAGATGTTTACTACGATCATCAGTCGAGTAACGCTCGACGGAACTTAGGTGACGAGAATTACGGTGTTGTCACAGGCAACTCTTCTCCTTTCCAGTCGCTTACAATTTCCCGGGCTTTGCTGCGTATGACGTCAAAAGTCGACAAGTTGCCACTGGAAACGGAACCAGTTTCCCGTAACACGACTACGATTTTAACGTTGAAACCTGGTCCGTAACGCCTGGTTCGTAGCCGCTTACTCATCTTTTAATTATAGTAATTATTAGCTATCTAATAGCAATCTAAATAAACAATAGCCTCCAATTGGCGCGAAAGTATGCTCGATAAGTTGTCCGTGGATCTCTTCCGAGAAGCGAAAAGCAAAAAGTGAGCTGTGAGGACAAATATCCGAGCTTCTGCTTAGTAAATTCTCAGCTCCGACTATTGCATTTCTAGCTTTTTGGTTAGCTAAAAAAACTCCGACTATGAGCCAATAGCCGGAGTTTTACGTCATATGGAAAATAGTGCGCCAAGTTTAAAATTTTTCGCTTTGTAAAATTGTGGAAATAAAAATCGGCGGCAAAACCCGGTTTGAGAATTTACTAAAACAATTATTCCCTTCGCCCTTGGAATACTCAAGTAAATTAAGGCATGGGCCTTGGCTGGACCCAAATTATTGCACAAAAAAGTAAGGGGGTGGTCTAACTTTTGAAGGTTTAGTAATAACAACCTAAGACTTTCGCAGACTACTAACGTCACAAAAGTTATTATATTGATGTGGACTATGTATGCAAATGAGGTCACGTGACTTGTCACGGCCACAAAACTAAACTAAAAAACGGCAACAGTTTATGCTAAAATTTATTTCGCTTCGCTACTATTAGATTAGTCAAAATGGTTAAAGAAATCGAACTGTGCTTGGCCTTTGTTAAATATGTCTTTAGTTTTGGAAATATACGGCATTTTGTACTAGTGCCCAGTCCCCTGTGGAAAAGGATCTCTTTTTTCAGACAATTATTTAAAATTATCTTGAAATGTCCAAGCACAGAAATGATGTACTCAATAGTGTTAACGTCATAAAGGTTAATTCAGCCACCAGAAAATGATAAAAAGTGTTGCCGTTTAGCTAAAAAGATTTCTGTGCTAAAAATAACTTTAACACGTCACGTGATAATATATCATTTTATAGAATGGGTAAAGTTTCACATCTTAGTCCTGTTAACAATGTCCCAAAGTCATTTCGTGTTATATCAAATGGATAAATAGTTAGACCACCCCCTCGCTTTATTTTCATAAAACAGATATGGGCCCAGGCCTTAATTCACCTGAGTAATTGTTATATATTTTCGCCCCAAATGGAGCCGGGCTAATCAGCCTATTCTGTTAAGCATCCTTTAAACATTTTTCGCAACACGCGTGGTTTTGAAAATTGAGGAATGTTTAGTAAATAAACCCCTTCAGGCGGCTGGTATGTCGGCTGATAATGTCCGCGGCTGAGAGATTGTCCGAAAAATGAACATTTGGCCGAGAAGCGAAGCTTCGAGGGCAAATGTGAAATTTTGAGGACAATCTCTCAGCCAAGGACATTATCAGCCGACATACCAGCAAGCCAGAAAGGGGTTTATTTATTTTATAACCCTCCCATTAATTTTCAGTTCGCAATAAACCGCTCGTAAACTGATGATAAAAAAGCCATTGGTGATCTGATGGCGAATGCGGTGATTGACGTGAGGGAGCAAAGTAAATTTGATTGGTTTAACTAACTTTATTTCCACTGTGATTGGACCAAATTTGACAAGCTGTCAACTGAATTTAATTCTCGTAACGCCCCTTGGATCAAAAACTCGAAAACTTAGCGCTTTTGGTTCATATATTGCGACGTACTGTTCATAAACTTGACTAGAAAGAAATGTATTTCAGTCTCAGAATTTACATCTGTGAAACACGGAATGTGTAAAATCTGTAGCACTTGAAGGTGGACTGATTTTTCGTCGCTCTCTCGCTTGAAATGAAGTACTTCAGCCGGTTGTTGTTGTTTTGAGCTAAAGGTGACTGGGGTTTCATCTCGCGTTGGTTTTCACGGCCTCTCTTTCCGAAGTAGAGAATGGTGTTAAACCATGCCGAATTTGCAAAACTTTCTGGAGCATTCAGACCAAGCTGCGACTGTATGGTTTTCCTTCCACTGAATTTTCTGGTTTCTGCGTAAAAAAGGTTTCAACATGGTTCAAGTGCAACTGGAATTTTTGTCTCCTTCCTCCACGCTAAAGTCGGACGCGAACGGTTGGTTTATTTTATAGTTAGTTATCACATTGTATTAAATCTTTATTTTGTAAAATGAATCGGTTTAAATTTACGTAGGACTAAATATTAAAAGTCTACTCGTGACTTTCTCCACCTTCAAAGACATTGACAGCGTATTTTGGTGACTTTATTGTACTTTCCGGAACAGCACTTGCCATCAGCTTTTTAATGTAATCATCGCTAGACTCAGTAACACCAGTTTGGTTTCCTTCCATATTAAATAAGAGAAAAGAAAAGTTGAAATTCTTGGGCTGACTGTTTTTCCTCGACGGAAACAATCAGAGGACAAATATCGACGCGGGCGGGGGTTATTGCGTGATACCTGTCCGGCAATTTAGATCACGTGACGTAAAGTAGCCAATAAAATCAATCAAAAATTAATGGGTAGGTTATAATCTCGGTTATTATTCAACAAATTGTAACACTATCCAAATATGGTCATGATGCTCTCGATATCTGTCATCCGTAGGTGACGGATATCCGACGATATACGTAGCTTCGTACGTGGGAAGAAAAAGTGAAGTGAAAAAATGTTGACAGAAAGGTTTAAAAATGTTACGAGCTTGGAAATCAATTTTGTTATCAATTTGTTGAATAATAAAACAATTATCCTGCTCAATCTTGCGGAATATCGTCTGATTTTAGCCGACTCGGCCTACGGCCTCGTCGGCTAAGTATCAGACGATATTCCGCGCGATTTCGCAGGATAATTGTTAAATATTCCTCAGTTTTAGCTGGGGAATATTTGGTCACGTGAAGCGTTTAGACCAACTGCGCGCGAGCGAAAATATTTGATGGATTATTCTCATGTTTATGAACAGCGTTAGTTAGTTAGTTAGGGAGGGAGAGGCAACCGTCATATATGCTGGGTTTTTTATAATCGGCAACAAGCTTATTGCCGACTGCTGTTATACTACCGTTTAAAACTGTGAGATTAATAAAGCCAAGCCATCCGTGCTCAAGAATTTTAACCTCACTGCTACGATCAGTGCCAAAGCCCGAAAAAAAATGTCTTCGTCTGGGCATTTAAATAAAATTTTAACTGTCACACGTATACAGCCTGCTAACTTACCTTCTATCAGGAAACGTTCTTCGCATCATGGTTTTTATGTATCGTTAAAGAGGCGATCACAAAATTCTTTTCTAGAAGAATCCCAGCCTTTATTAAGACCGACAAATATAACCTAAAAAATAAGGTCCTCAGTCAGTTTAAATTTTATGTGTTTAATATATTACATATTTGGCCCAGTTTTAAAAGGCTTAAAAATACTCTTGCGTCAACAATGTTCGATTTTCAAGAACAAGAAAAGGGATCAATCCCAGGCTAATTAACACTTGATTTAATTTTGTAAAGCTGGACCTACCGACTGTTGCATGTAATAGAAGCCTATCAAAAAGTGAAGATACCCATAGCCAAGTGTTGAGTGAACGTTTAATATAAACTCGAAATGCGCAGTTTGTAGCTGTTTTTGAGCCGTTTTTTTAGTATTTTTAAACTTTTGAACAATATCAAAAACCGCCCCCTAACTGCCTCGACCAATCACGGCAGGAGGAATGAACGAAAAGGTCAATAATTAAGTGAGAACTCAAATCAGATACTCGTTACCACATTCTCATCTCCGGACGCTGCACTCTATTTGGTCAGCACAAACAATGGCAGTTTTTGCAGATACTGACCATTTAAAGTATTAAATCTGGCCACGAAAATCCCGGCACCAACCGAGCTCAAGTAGAAGCTGCCAAATCGTGATTGATTAGATTTGGCATCTGATTGGTTTATACGTAGGTGTTGCAAGATTTTTAAACAAAATTATGAAAGAAGGTAATAAAGAAAAACCACATTAAGAACACTTTTATTTCTACAATGTCTCTCGATCAAGCAAGAATCGGGGATTCAAATCACGGTTAAATTGTTCCCCGCGAGCCAAAAATGAGATTAAATACCTTGGCAATAAGTGTGACTATAATCAAAATAAGTTCCAGTATTATGGTAACAGCTAGCGCCGCTGACACGTCATCGTTGACTCCAAAAGATGCTGCGAAACTACTCCTGGCAAGTTTACCCAGCATGCTCTTTACGTTTTCACATTCCTCAATTTCACCTATGGTAGAATCACGAGAAGTGTTTAATTCCATGGATGAAATTTGAAATCCGATTCTTTTACAGTAAAAGGAATTCATACGTTACCGGTAACGTGCATAAATCAGCGTGAATGATTTGTTAAAATGCTGAGCACTTTCCAGTTGTATGAAAAATCGACTTTTTTTGGTGGGAACCCAAATGGAACGGGCCTTTCCAAAGGACTTTTTGGAAACATTTGGAATTCCTTCAGAAGTAATACTCTTCGTCGTTTTTACTGCAATGACCGGAAAATCACTGTTCAATTTGCTGTTTTGCACTCTGGATCAGTTGCTCCAATGAAAACTCAGTGGCTTCGCCACGGGTGGAAAGTAAGATAGAGCAGATTTTAAAATGCATGGAACACACTCATCCCGTCTCATTTTGTTTGCTGAATATTTGCAGTATTCCATTCGACAAAAAATTTACACCGCTTTTCCCACGCGAATGAAAATGCTCATTGATATGTCTCATGCCGCCTACTTTTCCCGCGCTTTCCACGCTGGTTACAGGTTTCCCGCGTTTGAGTTTGGTTCCCCGCGCTTGCCATGCTTCGGTCTCTAAAACCTCTATGCTGTTTGTGACAGGAAACATGTAGTTCGGTTGTGAAAGCATTACTTTTATTTAAAAAAAATCCCAATACAAGCACTTGGCAGCTACTTCTCACCATCCATGAAGTCAAACTTGGCCCTCTGTATAGGAGTGATGACTTCGCGACAGACGTGAGATATTTTGACTGA
>JAHPZR010034213.1:0-7500 GCA_019787425.1 Platygyra sinensis
TTTTTGAGAAGACAAGAGAAAAAGGCTTTTTACACTATAATCAGTATTTGAAGAGGTTACCCATCCTCGGAAACGTAGGGGCTACTAGCCGGGACGATGCGATATTTTTGGGGAGTGATATTTTCGGGCGAAAGTTTACTTCAAGAGCTGGAGAGCCCCTGGGAACTTACTCTTACCGAACCAGTTCCAGAAGTGGTCGAATTCCGTCTCGCTGATATTTTTCTGGCCAATAAGCAAGGAGTTCTAGCCAGGTAACTCTGTCGCCTTCTTACACGAAGCAGTTTTCTTCATCGATCGACCTAGTTGCTTGGCCCGTGCAACGGGGAGATTGTCGTGGAAAGTTTCAGAAAAAGATATTGAACGAAGCCGAGGAAATCACAAGGCTTAACATGGGGCTAGGAACCGATACTCTTCCATCAATTGTCTCGGCGGATTTATCGAAGGTATACTGTAAATTTTTATAGTTAATGTACGCGATTTCGACATAGTTGCGTGGCCCGTGCGCCGACGATTTGCATATCGTGCATAGTTTCAGAAGTTATTCAACGATCAAGGCGAAATAAGAAGTAACCGTGGATACTCAACTAGCTCTCCCCGCAACAGAAAGCAACAGTGTAGAAATCGCGTACATTAACTATAAAAATTAACGATATACCTTTTTGTTGCATTGCGGGGAAAGCTAGTCGAGTACCCACGGTTACAACTTATTTCGCCTCGATCGTTGAATAACTTCTGAAACTTTGCACGATATGCAAAGCGCCGTTGCAGAATTTTTTTTTTAAACTTTGCAAAAAGTTGCATCTTATCATGCTGATTACAATTCGATAATAAAAAAATGGGGGTCACCGAGCTCGTTTTTGAGTAAAAGCGCTTAAAGCTAAAATTAAGAGTGTTTTTAGCAGTTCATATTGTTGCTATGGTAACCTATTGTGCCACAAAATTAACAGCAACTTGTTCACCGATGATTGGGCAGTTTGTTGATGCCATGATTGTGGCATTAAACGATAAAAAGCGGTTATAATGACCCATCAAACTCTAAGTCTTGGAAAGTACTGGAAACTGTTTTCAGCCACCTTAAAAAACATTCGAAGAGTACCTAAGTAAATGTTCATCATGAATGCCAATCCTTAAAACAAGAATGAGGTTTTGCTTCCTTTGTTTTCGAATTGCAGGCATGATCGTTCGCTACACCCTAATCACTGTTGTTTACATTCGTTACTTTGGTAACTGCATTCCTATTGGTTCAAACATTCTTTTTAGGGCGGGAACTTCTGAGTTAATTTGCTATTGCTGAGGGCGATCGAGCTACCTACTTTCTATCAAGCGGTGTTTGCATATACACGCTTAAGCTTTTGCAAAAATGGAACGGCGAAAGCAGCTTTACATCTTCAGCACATGGCTTGTCACAAATGGTAAGCTGTTTCTATATGTATATTCTTATGGTACTATACAGGATGGGTGGGGTGAGAATCATTAAGTTAAGTACTTTTCCTGTACTCGCGTACTAAGGAGATTGCACGCAATGTCTGCAATCTCACTCTAGATGAAAAACTAACTGTCGCAAAAATTCTGTTTTGAAATATAGTTTGCTGACTAATTTCCACTTGAAAAAAATTAAACAATGTAATCAGACATAACCGTATTACTACCTAAGACCATGTTTAATTCAAAAACCTGTAATTCAGTAGCAGATACGGTGTTGACAGTTTGATAAACTTACCAGCTAGCCTCTGAGCAAATAGTTATGGAATCGGCATATCTCGTAGCTGATCATGGTTGATCATGATATGTGATATTTGGATAACATTTGTATTGATCTCAACATTTAAAATGACAAAGTTGACCAAAGTACAAATAGCATTTGCTCCAACAACTGAACATAAAACTGATGATAGTATTAAATCATTTGTTTTTCCTTTTCGAATCTCCTGAGAGAGAAACAAATTTAAAAGAACGCAAACTTGGGATACACTTAAAAACAGACTACTTCGCCAACAATGATCAGTTTGCCTTGAATAGTAATACTAATAAGTTATTTTGGAAGGCAGCTGTCGGCAACAACCAATGCGGACCTGTCTGTTGACTTCGGTTTTCGTTCTGGGTGCAGACGGTCCATCTCTAGCAGGGCCGATGTTCAAAAGAACGCCGGAAATATGAAATCTTTCGAAATATGAAGCCACAGAGCTAGCTGATGAGTTAAAAATTGTTTTCAATCCACAGATATTTAATGAACCTAACTGTGTTTATAGATATGTTTCACGCTCGACTGAAATATGTGTGTTCCTTGCATGCTAAATCTGCTGTCGTTAATTAATCTGGCAAAGGAAAGTTCAGTTCAGCTCAGTTCATTTTTGATTGCTGGTGGCAATCTCTGTTTGTAACATGAATTATTTTAGCGATATCGATATTATCTCTTGCGTGGGGCGTCCACTTTAGGACTAGAGTAGTCTTATTTATTTGACTGAAACTGATAGTGATACGCAGCAAGTCAGTCCGAAAAATATTGGTAGGTACGTGATTATGACGCGTCGGCCTCCTTCCTGAATATTTCCGCTTTTGAAAAGTTCGGGGAGACAGGAATGCTGCTTTGCACTCAGTTTGGCAACGACCATCTTATTGGAATGCTCGCGGCAAGTTACCATAAATAGGACGCTCAATTGTATCTATATGCTCCATGCCAAAAATATCATCTCTCGTTTGATAGGCTTAACGGAAACTAAATACTACAGAAAAAGCAAAGAACATCAAATATTATTTGCAAATACTGTTTTAGAGTTTGATGCTGTGTATACGTTTTTTATAATGGCTGACATAAATACTTAGATAGGCACTGTATACGGATGAGTTATCCACAACTACTTCCGCTCCGAACGCAATTGATGCAATGTTGAATATTTAATTCGAATTTGCCGGGTTTTATACAAAGACGTTTTGGCGCAAACAAATTCTTGATCTTACTGCAAAGAAACAATAGTCGAAGCCAGTGGATATTGCTTTGAATCACCATTGCGTACTATTCAATATCGCACGAAACTCAAACCCACGAAAAACTGAAGACCACATATTTGCATAGCCACTTATCGAAACATACATTCAGGGAAAATTATCATATTTCATCTGTATAAATTACCATTAACCATACAAGTAATCTAAAACCCATATCCCAATTTTGGTTAGAAAGAAAAATAATTGTAAAATCGTCTTCGCACCTTCTCAAACTCATTATAAATTCTTTTTAGCTCTAGCTAAGCAAAGTTAGTCGTAAGAGTGACAGTGTTTGGACATTTCATTTTTGTCTGCGTAGATTTTACGCTTTTCGATTTCTCATTTTTCTGCTTAGTTTTACTTTTAGTTAAGAATTTTTACCAAACCCTCGAAGACAATGTTTAACCACATCTCTAAATGCCTCCAGGGTCGTGAAAAAGAAGCCGCCAGGTCCCGAACTCTTAACTCGGTGTGAAGAGTTGTGGTAGCTAAATGTACTCTCTCGTATGTATAACTTAAAAGAGAACTTTTTCAGTTTTAACATAGCCTCATCTAAACAGGTTTCTTTACAGTTATGCAAACCCTCGACTACGTTTGGGGTTGGTTTGACTTTCGAAAAACTCTTCCGGGTGCAATATCTCCACCTTGGGGAGTTAAATTAACTCTATTTACGGAGTTATTTCAACTCCTTAAAAATTTATTAGTGTGTAATAAATCTTGTGGCTAGATGACCGGCAGTCGGGAGAGTCATCAAAGTTTAAATAATCACTAAATAACCAGTGCTTAAATGGAAACCTATTAATTTTAGTGAAACAAAAAGAACTAAGCCAATCCCAACTATAATATGTCGATTAAGAAGTATACTAAGCGATTCACACAACTAGTCTTAAGTCTCAGTAACGCCGATTCAAATTCAGTTTTGGCCAACTTTTCCCGGCTTATCAAAGCGCAATAGTTTGGACATTAGCCTCTTAAACTTTAGAGTTAGATCTAGCTGCCTTTCATATCATGTGCACATGTACATGGAATGATATAGGCGGCCCTTTCGTGAATCAAAAGCATGGCGAAATGCCCGCGCCTTTCCATACCAGCTCGACAAACATGCATCCTTTACTTTTTGTCCGCTTTAATCGATTTTACGCTTTTCTAAAAGAAGAATACTTTATTAATTGTCTATCCATGAATGCCAAACCTTAAAACAAGAATGAGTTTTACTTCCTTTGTTTCGCATTGCAGGCTTGATCGCTACACCCAAATCATTGTTGTTTACATTCGTTATTTTCGTAACTGTATTCCTATTGGCTCAAACATGCTTTTCATGGCGGCAACTTCTGAGTTATTTTGCTATTGCTGCAGCGATCGAGCTGCATACTTTTCTATCAAGCGGTGCATGCATATACAAGCTTGAACTTTTGCAATAATGGATCGGCGAAAGCAGCTTTATATCTTCGGTACATGGCTTGCAACACATGGTAAGCTGTTTCTATATGTATATATATAGAGGATATTACTGACCGCGCGTGGATATGAATTTTATCTTCGAGTGTTCAACTCGATATCTCACGAGTGAGCGCAGCGAAACGAGTGAGATATCGAGTTTGAACACGAGAGATAAAATTGCTATCCACAAGCGCCATGTAATATTTTCTTATTATATAAACACCGGATAAACTCCTGTTGAAAAAGGCGCGATTTATTATGTACCATAACGACGGTGATCTCTTCACGTGTGAAGATATGAAGCTTTCGCGGGAAAACTCCACTTGGTATTTCACTGGTGTTTAGGTAATAAATAGATATATATTATGGTACTAAAGGATGAGTGGCGTAAGAAACATTAAGTTACCCTTACCAAACCTAACACTGTCTTTTTTAAATGTATTTAAATACTGTTTCTAAAAACTGTCTTAACCTATTTTATGAAACAGATTTTAAAAATAGGGCAAAGGTTGTATTTTTCGACTGGATTTTACTGGCGTTAAAACCTGTTTAAAGAGGTATTGAAACAAAGTTTGTAAGCAATTTTGAATAGCTTTCAAAAATATATTTAATATTCTAAATTTCAAATGCTTCGACTGAATATAAAAATATTATTGAAAATAGTCTGTAACTACTTTTAAAAAAGCTCTCCGCCGGAGGAATACAGCATTCGGGATAAAAACAGGATACAAATCGTTGTTAAAATCAGCTTTTTATCTGCAAGACTATATTAAAACTAGTTTAACAAGAATTTTAAATGTATTTTGTGGAAACAGGGTTTAAAGTAGGTGTAAATTATATTTTTACACAGTTTCAATCATCATTCACAGCTTAAATGTATGCAAAAAAAACTTATTTTTGCAACAGCTTAAGGTGGCTCAAAACAGTTACCAGCACTTTCCAAGAGGTAGATTTTGATGCGTGCATAAAATCAGAACGATATTCCGCGAGATTGAGCAGGATAATTGTTTTATTATTCAACAAATTGATAACAAAATTGATTTCCAAGCTCTTAACATTTTTAAACCTTTCTGTCGACATTTTTTCACTTCACTTTTTCTTCCCACGTACGAAGCTACGTATATCGCCGGATATCTGTTACTACGGATGACAGATATCGAGAGCATCATGACCATATTTGGATAGTGTTACACTTTGTTGAATAATAATACTTGGTATACACAATGATCAGTTTGCTTTGAGTAGTAAATACTAATAAGTTTGCAAGGCAGCTGTCGGCAACAACCAAAGCGGACCTGTCTGTTGACTTGGGTTTTCGTGCTGGGTGCAGTCCATCTTTAGTAGGACCGGTGTTCAAAAGTATGCCCGAAAATATGAATCTTTCGGAATATGAAAAATACAGAGCTAACTGATGAGTTTAAAGAACGTTTTGAATCCACAGATATTTAATGAACCTAACTGTGCATGTTTATAGGACCATGTTTTCACGCTCGACTGAAATATGTGTGTTCCTTGCTAAATCTGCTGCCCATAATTAAACTGGCAAAGGAATTAAAAGTTCGCTCAGTTCATTTTCGATTGCTGGTGGCAATCTCTGTTTGTAACATGAATTATTTTAGCGATATCGAAATTATCTCTTGCGTGGGGCGTCCATTTTACGACTAGAGTAGTCTTATTTATTTATGACCGAAACTAGTGATAGTGATACGCAGGAAGTCAGTCCGAAAAATATTGGTAGGTACGTGGTGATGGACGCGTCGGCCTCCTTCCTGAATATTTCCGCTTTGGATAAGTTCGGGGAGACAGGAATGCTGCTTTGCACTCAGTCAACGACCATCTTGTTAGAACGCTCGCGGCAAGTTACCATAAATAGGAAGCTCAATTATATCTAAATGCTCCATACCGTTTTGATAGGCTTAACTGAAACTAAATACCGCACAAAAAGCAAAGTACATGAAAAATTATTTGCAAATACTATTTTGGAGATCGATACTGTGAATGTTCTTTTATAATGGGAGACATAAATGCTTAGAAAAGGCACTTTATACGGATGAGTTATCCTCAACTATTTCCGCTCCGAACACAATAGATGCAATGTTGAATATTTAATTCGATCTTGTCGGGTTTTGTACAAAGGCCTTTTGGCGCAAACAAATTCTAGACCTTGTTGCAAAGCATAGAAATGATCGAGGCCAGCGGATATTGCTATGAATCGCCATTGCGTGCTATTCAATATCACATTGAAAATGGGAGAAAAAGCTTGTTTCAAAAAAAGCAGACTCGAGAAACTCAAATCCATGAAGAACTGAAGACCACATATTTGCATAGCTTCTTATCGAAAACGTACATTCAAGGAAAATTATAATATTTCATCAGTAAAAATTACCATTAACCCTACAATTAACCTAAAACCCATATCCAGATTTTGGTTAGAAAGTAAAATAAATGTAAAATCGTCTGGCAACTTATCAAACTCCTTTAAAAATTATTTTTAACTCTAAACAAGGCAAGTCGCAAGAGTGGACAGTGTTTGGACATTTCATCTTTGATTGCGTAAATTTTACGTTTTTCGATTTCTCATTTTTCTGCTTAGTTTTACTTTCAATTAGGAATGTTAACCAAGCCCTCGAGACAATGTTCACTCACATTTCTAAACAACCCCAAGATCGTGAAAAATACACCAATGGGTCCCTGAACTTTCAACTCGGTGTTTAGAATTTTGGTAGTTAAACCTGCTCTCTCGTGTGTAATATATTGCATGTTTTTAAGTAAAAGAGAACTTTCCTGCGTTTACAAAGCCTCATCTAAACAGGGGGTTTCTTGGCAGCTATGTAAACCCTCGACTGCGTTTGGGATTTGTAGAATTTTCGCGAACTCTTCCGGATGAATACCTCCAACTTGAGGAGTAAATTTAACTCTACTTTAGGAGTATTTTTAACTCCTTAATCATCGTGGCTAGATGACCGGCAGTCGGTGGAGGTCATCAAAGTGAAACACTAAATAACTGGTGATTAAATAGAAATTAATTTACTCTAGTAAAGGAAAAGAACTAAGCAAATCCAAACTATGATATGT
>JAHPZR010034213.1:12500-15000 GCA_019787425.1 Platygyra sinensis
CAAAGACACGTATTTCAAACATCATGGAGTTCGACTATGATAGGACCCGAGCCCTTTACTTAGCTTGACATACAGTAATTAGACGCAGGAAAACTTTAACAGGCATTCACATACAACAGAAGGTTTGGCCTAAAAATCAGGAAAAAATAAACTCGGATGCCTTTTTACATCATATTACGCTGCATGCCGTTCTGTGTTACCTCGAGGCAAAGTGTCTCTTCATCAAACACCCTTTCATCCAAGAACATTAATTTTTTAAAACGTTTTTGCTTTTTGGAAAAATGACCATGAATAAATAAATAGCCTAATAAAGCAAATTCTTGACCGACAACTAACAGGTTAATGTGAGATCCTTTCATAGCGTAATATCTTCCATAAAAATCTAAAGAGATAAATGAATGGAGGAAATATACTAATTGTGCGTGTTTCTACCGTTCGAGGTTTTATTTAGTTTTGTCCTTCTGACCAATGCAGAGCATCGGGGGGTAAGTTCTTTATAGTGTTTTGTTATAAAATACCCGTTGTTCAGTTTTTGTGATCCTTTTTTCTTCTTAGCTTGCCGAGTTGCACAATTCTTCTTTTGTAAAGCGATCCAGTTGACGTAAGGGAGAGAAGAGGAAGGAAGGGAACTGAATTAGTCGTTTTAAATAAAAATGCTAAATCGACTCCCATGTCGTTTAGATTGAATTTTTGAAATTTGCACTAAAACTGGGATTGGTCGTTAGGTTTTAGAAAGTTATACCAGTAATAGTTATTATAATCATGATATTATGCATTACTCGCATCACTCACATCAGCACATCACACCACATCACACACACAACACACCACACTGTGGGAATCTGAATTCGAGATAAATTCCAGACTAAACTAGATCGGTCTGTGCAACGCCCGTGACAGAAATATGGGGCAGTTTCCAGGCTTCTGGTGATAAGTCCTGGTATCTGCTATTACCAAGCTGAATTGCCACTCGGTCTATTACACTTGTTTCATCGCCACGTGCTTTTGTTTGAGTAGCTGTGCATTTATGTTAATTTCAACGTTTTATAGTTTGTGACTTTGACTATGGATTGTGGTCTGCTGTCCGCAAAACTATTACGAGGACGTTTGAATGTGACTAAATTGGTAAGGTTCGGACACCTTCGTACAAGACAGGGCCCTCCTCGACACAGCGGTACGGTTAGTTTTACTTATTTTGCTTAAATTAAAAGCCTTTCGAATTTAAAGGAGGATAAGGGACTCAGAGAAACAGTAATGTTCGTATTGTGTGGATTCGTCCGGGTGAGTGTAGTTCTGAAAGAAACTGTTGTTGGTGACTGACAGTTTCGACAACCTGAGCGGAGTCATCTTCAAGTCAAGTGAATAGTGGTTTTGTCATCGATGTTGTTATAAGTCTGCGTCCCGTTTGAACAAACGAATTGGTCCAGTTAAGCCATGATTGTTATTGGCTGTGAGAGAGCTCGTGTAAAGTTTGTCATGCAGTCATTGTCATTGTCGATCGCGTCATTTTGTTAGTCACATTGGTCGGTGTGGAGGTCCGTCTATGTAATCAAATTACAGTCGGTCTGTGTAGAAGTCCGTGTGTCGGTTTCGTTTTCGTCGCGGAGAAGTCGTTTGTTACAGGTGCCGGTAGTTGTTGACAGCTGTTAACGAGGCGTTTGCTCTGCAGTTTAGTGTAGCCAGCTTCCAGAGTCAGGTCGTTGAAAATATTTAGTAACTGTAGGTTAAGGCATTGAGCAGAGTCCCAGTCACTGTTGTGGTTTTGTCCGGTTGAATGATGCACAGCAATGTGATTGTTGGCATCATCCACCGATTCTCTCCGTCGCCTCGTTCTGTGTGTCAGTCAGGTTCTTCGTTATGTTAAGGGTGTTCTCTGCCAGTCTCACCCAATGTAGGAAGTCTCGCAGTCCGAGCATTTGATCTTGTAAACTGCTCCCTGTCTGTTGTTTTAGTTTCGTCCTCGGTCCTTTAACGTTCAGTCAGTGAATGTCGTAACGTGGTTGTAGGTTTGTGGCTATACGGATGTTTGTAGGGCTGTAGATCCGTGAGATGGTGCGCAGAAGTGCCCTAATGTACGGTATGAGTCACTGTATAACATGTGTATTCGGTTCTGGTTCGTTGCGGTCGGCTTCAGCAGGTCGTAAATGTTTCCGTCTAATAAAGTCATGCTGCCCTAATGCTTTACCTACAGTACTAACTATTTTCAACGACTGACTCTGAAATGCTTGTGCACTAACTTAGAACAAACGCCTCTCAACAGATGTCAACAACTACCGGCACCTTACAAACGACGACTTATCCGCGACGAAAACGAAACCGACAAACGGACTTCTAACAGACCGATTTAATTTTGACTAACTATAGTGGACCTCAAACCGACCAATTTGACTAACAAAAGACTGATTAAAGCTGGCCAATTACTGATGACAAACTTTACACGAGTCTTTCAGCAAATGACATCATCGCTTAACTGACCAATCGTTTTCAACTGACCAGACTT
>JAHPZR010034213.1:17500-30780 GCA_019787425.1 Platygyra sinensis
TTTATAAGACAATGTATGGGAATGCTTCGAAAATTGCTCGAAATGCTACCTGTGGAAAATAATTTCAATAAAAATGGCTTACCTCATGTTTACATTGCATTATTTCGATGTCTCTGGGTTCCTGGAGGTGGTTTAGAGCCATTTAGGCGAGTTTTATGTTCTGGCGGTTGGCTTCCCCTAAAGAAAAACACAAGGCAGGCGACCCACTAGCCCAACGGTCCGCACTCGAAGCTCCGTAAATTCCACAAAAACGGTCCAATCTCGCCCAAATTGCCTCATGACAGCCGTCGATAACTCTTCTTCCCATTCGCTTTTACCAAGTGTCCAAGGTTTATCTTAACCACCCAAGAATCGCTGGTTTTCCAACTCTAGCTTTCCATTTCTGCCCCGTCTCGATCCGAATTCGTTTCTCTTGGGCACAAGATTTGAATTTCAAGCTTAGCGACCGCGCCATCGTGACAAAGTCGCCTCCAGCCGTCGAGTGGCACGGGGCATTTTTGATCATGCAAATTACACCGTGCCGCGGTTCCTGGGGACATTTCACTGGAAACAGCGGGAAATTAATCCGGCTGACTGAGAGCGCGTGTTATCGCAACGAGCAGCTTATAGTTCGTTTAGATCTATCAGACTAAAGAAATACAGTTGCTAAAAATTTTAAACGCCGCTTCCCTCTTCGGAGTTTAGTTCAAGTTTGTCCTCGTTTCTTGGATTTCAGTTCAGTTGAAGTGAAAGTTTCAAAATCGTCGCTTGTCACAGGGTGTGAAGTTTCACCGTGGCTTGAAATCATGAGCAAAACCCTCCCTGACGAACAAGCTGAAATTCTTCGTTTTGCTAGCGGTGGACATAACCTCCTGATTACAGGCCAAGCTGGAGCAGGAAAATCTACTGTTGTAAACTCCATCAGACAAGACTGTAGAGAACGTGGTCTGAAAGTCGCTGTTGTTTGCTCCAGTGGAATCGCGTGTAATGATAGTAAATAAAATAGACAGGCCAAACACGACTCCTACGGTTCGTGGCATTTGTACATGTGCCATTTATTGTTTGGTCTTTCAACCTTTTGTCGCTTTACTCTTGTTCATGAAGGGCATTTCGTATTGTGTTATAAGGAGAAACACTAGAGCCATTAGATCGTGCTACGGCAAATTTAAGAGGTCTTAGGTCTGCATGACTTCCGCTGTTATCTGCGTCTTGCTTCGATTAGTTTGACACCTCTATAATTTGCCATGTGTTAGTGTATTGTTTAGCTCATTTCTGTTGCAAGATATGTTTCTGAGTCTCCAAGTATTTGCTTTTGAGCGACAAAATATGACGTTACCGTGAATGAGTTGCTTACTTGTATTATAAATTGTGACACGGCTATGATTAGAACTGTTTGCAAGTACAGTTGATAGATTCCTGTCACGGGTATCATATTTGCCCTCCTATGTTTCTCTTTGGAGACGCCGTCCAGGTATAGCCTTGCTTCGAGAAAAAATACGCTTTTCTGATCGAGCTTATGTTTCTGGAGCTCGATGTATAGGTTTATTCCTCCTTTGATCGTTCTGGTACCATAGGTTTCAAATATAGCTCTTTGCGCTCAAGTCTGTTGACTGTGTTGCGTGTTCTATGCCATTTTCGGCTTAGTTTTCCCGCTGTTTCCGGTGAAACGTCCCCAGAGACCGCGGCACGGTGTAATTTGCATGATCAAAAATGCCCCGTGCCACTCGACGGCTGAGGCGACTTTGTCACGATGGCGCGGTCGCTAAGCTTGAAATTCAAATCTTGTGCCCAAGAGAAACGAATTCGGATCGAGACGGGGCAGAAATGGAAAGCTAGAGTTGGAAAACCAGCGATTCTTGGGTGGTTAAGATAAACCTTGGACACTTGGTAAAAAGCGAATGGGAAGAAGAGTTATCGACGGCTGTCATGAGGCAATTTGGGCGAGATTGGACCGTTTTTGTGGAATTTACGGAGCTTCGAGTGCGGACCGTTGGGCTAGTGGGTCGCCTGCCTTGTGTTTTTCTTTAGGGGAAGCCAACCGCCAGAACATAAAACTCGCCTAAATGGCTCTAAACCACCTCCAGGAACCCAGAGACATCGAAATAACGCAATGTAAACATAAGGTAAGCCATTTTATTGCAATTATTTTCCACAGGTAGCATTTCGAGCAATTTTCGAAGCATTCCCATACATTGTCTTATAAACGGCTACAATTCGTAACGCAATCGTCAACAAACTAATGTCACGTATTTAATCGGTTTCCACGTCTGGGCCGCCTGTGGTTTATTCCCGTTAAACTTTTGTGTTTGTTTTAAGAAGAGAAAAGTTCTGTACGAAACTGTTTACTCCGCGTAATCGAGTGGAGTTTTGTGGGTTTGCCAAACAATGCTTAATCATAACCAAAACCTGTTTTTTTGATAGTTTCTTCTTATTGTTTCTGCTCGTATAGGGCGAGTTTTGCGCAAAAGCTTTGGAAAGTCAAGTCTCACGCGTACGAGTAGATCCTGTTGCAATTAATGTAGCGCGTGCACTTTCAAGTCCGAGTCGGTGTTTTCATATTGTGAACAAATCGTGAAAAATATTTTTTTTTCGTTGTCTTTTGTGCAGAGATACTACAACAATTTTTCACCACGTTCACCAAGAGGCTACTAACATCATGTGTGTTTTTCTTTCACATACTGAACTTTACACTGAGAAATAGGAATAGACCTTAGAAGGAGTTCTGACTCAATCGATATCTTTATTCCGAGTTGATTACTAAAAGCGACCCCCCTCAGCGTAACTTTTCCTGATTATTTCCTGGGCTGGTATGCACAATATTTTTCAACCAAGCTTTTAAATTATGTTCCTCAAACATTAATCAACCTTTAATATATTCACAAACCCAGACGATATTATATGAGTTCGATGTACGTTTTCAACACCAACGTTGCGCAGTCCAATTTGGTCCATTACTTAGATGTATTAATAATTTACTACCTTAATGAATAGTGTATTATTACTTTTCCTCTTTGTACAACCTAAAACTAGCATGCCAGCTTATTAGCCAATATTTTTCTTTCTCGTGACACATCCATGTGGTAGTGACCATCTCGAAAGCATTTGCTATCTATGGTCACTACGCACCTCTCCTTTTTTTCTGCCAATATAATAAGACCATGTTCGCTTTTATTTTCTCCTTTCTATTTTATTTTATGCTGTAGTTAATGATAATAAATAGTGGCAAAATAAATAAAGAATCTTGAATCTTGAAGAATCATGTTTTACTAGCCTGTGGCAAAACACGTATCTTGGCGAGCGCTCTTCCATCGACAACAAAGAAAAAAAAAAACACCCAATTTATTGGATTTTTTACAACAAACCAAAACTAAGCGAGCAGCATATACGTTCACTCTTATTGGCCTAAACGCTGCAATATCCAAGCATATCCAACTAGTTTTTGCGGTGTTATCGAAAATCTGTTAATCTTGTTTTCATATGTGAAAATTCAGATTCGAGTAATGTGAAGTTCTTGTCAAAAGCAAGCAGCGGAACTCAACAGCGATATAAAGCTGGACATACCTATAATTCGGCACTGTCTTCACTCAAACTGGAGCAACTTGCGGCCGAAAATACTTAGCAAAATTCGAACAACCATAAAGGCGTTCAGTTGTGGGCCAAAAGCATAAACGATTTCGTGAATTTCGGACGCCATTTCCCCTGCGTAACATCCACGAAAATCCTGCCTGCAATGTACGCGCGTGTGCGCAGGCGATGGCGCAATTTGTTCTAAAAATAGAAAATTGTCCCATATAATTGCGCCAACCCCAATACTAGAATTGCGCGCCGCTTACGGTCTCCGTCCCTGATATGGCTCCTGCCCCTTTCTGTATTAAGGGAAGGTACATTTTTAATTGGGAAGGGGGGGGGGGGGGGGGCGTGGGCCGGGGTATTTCAAATTTTTTTGCGAAAAAAGTTGTGGCCCTCCCTCTTCCCAGATTGGATTTATGCATGCCCTTCACAAATACCTAAACAAAAGCATCTGACCCTCCTCCCATCTCCTCCAAGAAAAAGTAACCGGAAGTGAAAATAACTGACCGGAAGTGGTGCTCACATAACTGCGTGTCAAGCGAGAAATGGTCAACTATGTAAATTTTGCCAGAAGGATGAGACTACCAGCGCTTCATGCCACTTCAAACTCTACGACCATATCCCGCTATGGCAAGCTATCAAACTTCCATTATCTTTCTTGGAGTGCAAACCCCACCAATGGCCATGAGCCGGACGACTTAATCCAGCCTCGAGCTCAGATTAAGCTATTGTTTTAGGAAAGTGAACTATCAGTGGGGAATAGTGAAGCTATTAGAAAGTCCTCAGATAAATACATTGTCCCCGAAAAGCTTGTAGCACAGTATGTTGAACACCTTGCCCAGAAAAAAGTGCGCAAGGAGAAGAGGAACGAGGAACTGAAAGGTAGCGAACGGAACGGCTGAACCGGGAGTACAATGACATTGACTGGGTTGGACTGTACAACTCCGATAAGCTGTCGTCCTTGAGGGTGGACGGGCTATCCTTGTACTTTTCCCATCACAAGATCACCTTCAAAGGGAAGAAAGCTGAAAAGGTCGCATTGATCAAAGCGCACATTGGCATGTTGTTGTACGATTCCTGAATGGAGTGTCAACAACCTCGGCAGCCCCCGCTTAGAAATGTGCTGTAGCAAGTGACTTCATCACTTTCCGAGATGGAAACTGACTGAAAAGTGATGTAGTACATTGAGTTCTCAAGTAGTTCAAGTAACGAATTATCACCCGAGACTGATTTTATACCAGAACCACACGCACAAACATTACCGCCGTCAAAATATGGACGAAAGCGGGCACAGGTCGAGAGAGACAATTACGTTAGTTGGGACAAGATAGCTTTTTGACATAATATTTTGACACCTGTATAAAATAATTTAGATTAATTTTGACTGGTAGCTTTGCTCGTATATGCAAGTTTTAGGTTTCTGTACACTTCGCCTGTTTGTTAACGAATGAAAAGTCAACTAACCGACATGGAGTAATTTTTTCCTTGCCAAAAAAATCTATGACCCTCCCCTAGTTGCATATAAAACAGGTTTGACCCTCCCCAATTTGTAAAATATTTATAATGACACTCCCATCCAAAGCCCGGCCAACCCCCACCAATTATAAAAGGTACCTTCCCTAACGATTTTAAAACTGTTCTTTGGCTGTAGAGTATGAATGCGCCAATTGCAAACGTTCAAGCAGATCAGATGCAAGCGTAAGGGAACTTTCACGGTTATCCGTTAGATTTTTTTTTCACAGCCGTTAACGGTTGCCGATCGTTTTTACGAGCCGTTAAGCAGAATTACTAGACCGTTAGACTGTTAGAGCAAAGCGTTTAGAACGTTTTAAACGAGCCGTTAGGCAAAACTTACTACATGTAGCGTTAGGAACATTAGCACAAAGCGTTTAGAACGCTTTGATGCCGTTAACTATCCGTTAGTTATCCGTTAGTTTTTAGCCGTTAACGGAGGAGCGTTAAAGTATATTTCCTGTGAACAGTCACATTTATCAAGCAAAGATTGGGAAAAAAGAAATAATTTACCACACCACAGACCATGTAAGACCAAATAGGTATCTGTCAACTTGCAATGAATGACGACAAGGAAGAAATGCCATGATATTTTTCTTATGCTTATATCTGCAGTAAAATAAGCTAAAATTGCTCACGTTTTCTGCCCCAGAGGGGCAATTTTGACTCTGTCAAAAACAAAATTCCTACTGGAATTCCTGATTCGGGCGACCTAACGTGTTTTCCATTTTCAGCCTTAAATGTATATATGATACAATTAATTAGAAAATAGCCCAAAAATATACGCGAGTGATTGGTTAAACATATTGTTTCTATTAATCTATTTTTAACATAGATAGGGCCTTTACGCGCCGCACTGATGGTCAACAACCCATATTTTATCAGATTTTCGAAAACTGTCATAAGAAAAATACGCACGCTGATTGGTTAAGTAACGTGTTCTATAACTCGATAGAGACACAAAACTGGCACGAGCTGTCAGGCTCTAACTTTTGCGCGAGAATAGAGAATTATATATTAATAATCAAGGTAACAAGTTGTCTTTTTTTCTCTCGTCGCGGTGTTTTCTAAAAGAAATAGAAAACCTGTTCTCCGTGTTTCTTTTCACTTACAGAGACACTCGTGAACTCTCGTGTGGAAACAGTCTCCTGCGGCTCGTGTTGGCACAGTCTCGATATATTTCTTAAATAAATACCCGTTAGCTTATTATGGTATGCCTAAAATAAAGATACATCAGTGCATGTTGGCCATAAATCATTTGTCCAATCCGTGATCCGTGATCCGTGATCCGTGATCCGTGATCCGGGATCCGTGATCCGTGATCCGTGATCCGTGATCTGTAACGGGTCGCCAAAATGGTGACGGTTTGTGACGGATCGCGACGACCACGAATGTTCGTCATTATTTAAGAACGAGGAAGTTAGAAATTGGTTCAAAGCGAGACAAGACAACCAATGCTACTATTACAACAGGTGCCACCAAGGAACTCCTGAATTGCCACAGGAACCAAGCCATCTACGTACAAGACCCTGTGAGAAAGACATGGAATCCTGCTAGGGTCATGGATCAGGGAGAGACACCCCGCTCATATCTGAAATGAACACTGGAAACTGGTGCCCACTGCTTGCGAAGAAATAGAACCCATCTAAGACCAAATAATGCTTCCAATAACTTAGCAAACGACTTGTCGAGTTGCATTTCTCAAGGAAGCATGACTGCACAATCTTCAAGCGCAATCCACGAGAATCCACCGCGGCAGGCAATTCAGCAAATGACACATCGAGTGGCAATTTGATTATACAGCCCCCAAGCGCCAATCTACAATGTCCCACCCTAACACGAGAAGCGAGAAAGGACAAGAAAATCTCGTGCTGGAACGTGAAATCCGAGCACCGGAAAGAACTTAATCTCTGACGCTTGCTTTAATACTTAATATTAGTATGATACATAAACACTAGACAGCAAATCCCTAAGTATAGTCTAATTTTATTCATTTTCAACATGGCAGTACAAGATACTTGCACCTGAAACGTTGGCCCGAATGAAGATTTTGTGTTTTTTTTTTTGTTTCATTTTAACTAACAGTTTTAAGAGAAGGGTATGCAACATATTGGCACGTGAGAATTAGCACTTATTTAACAATTATTCCATTGGCGCGCGTTGGATATGAGATGATAGACAGCCAACGAGGTGCGTAGCGCCGAGTTGGCTATAATCATCTCATATCCAACAAGCGCGAGTGAATAATTGTTTTATTAAAAACGCCCCCAAACTACAGAAAGCTAGACTACAATAGAAACAAAAAGGCCCAAAAAATCACGCCTACGCTCGCCATTTTTGTAGATCATGGTATAATGGCTCATATACCATGATGGCTAAGCCAATGAAAACTCACGAATTGCATTATCAAATGATCCAGTTTTTAATAATGTATTTATATTTCGTGTACGCATATTGAAGTAGGTTAACACATTATGAAAATCCAGAGAGCACACATACACGTGGTGTATGTGAATAAGCGGAATAAACTTCTTCGACAACCGACTACACTTCTCTCGCCTGTTTATTTGTGTTGTCTGCGGGTCTCCGCGACCTATCACGAGCCATCACCCCTTTTGTCGGCCATTTACGGATCACCGGGGGTATTCGACATATATGGAGAACCCTTAACTTCAAACCTGATATATCTTACGTTGTCCTTCTATTTCCTACTTAGATTACGTTCGAGGGCATTCGTGGATACTCCTTCACAGGCGACATTGCTATTGACGACGTATCCATTGTCGATGGAATCTGTCAAGGTACATCTCGAATTATCATTATTTGTCCGTCTTAGCGGCTGTCTATATACATCACGGACAGTGGAAACCGTTTTCTTATTTTTGGCTTCAGACTTGTAAAAGAAGAAGTAAAACAGCAAATCGACACACGCTTTTTATGCGTCCTACTACAACTCCAAAAGCTGCTTTGGCAATGTCATGACGCAACTTTTCATTAATAAGAAGAAATATCCATAAAGCTTCCATCAATCAAATATATATTTTCCAACTTGCCAACTGTAATCTAAACAATGAAATGCCAGTGACGTATAGCATCCCAGATATCAATTGACCAGCAAATTTGTTTTTCAATTTTAGATTGCATAGAGAACGTTAACCAGTCTTTTAAGACACTGGATATCAGCTACTCAGATAAATTTGACCCATACTGTACTGGATAATTGGGAATGCTGGGATACCTCAGGCAATTGCCATTGTCTCAATCCACCAATTGAACTTCAG
Organism: Platygyra sinensis; assembly: GCA_019787425.1. NCBI lineage: Eukaryota > Metazoa > Cnidaria > Anthozoa > Scleractinia > Merulinidae > Platygyra > Platygyra sinensis. The sequence continues at coordinate 25,843 of JAHPZR010034213.1, forward strand.
TGCTTACGACAGGTACATTCGTTTCACATTCATGTTTCTGTTTTGCTTTGTTTTAATGTCCGGTACTATCTGTTTTATATTTCCAATAATTCACTCCATTTGCTTGTCCTCACAACTTTTTGCATAAACTATTACTCTGACATGTTCTTCCAGCAATCCCAACAAACTGCCTCCAATATCGATAGTTAAGAGGCTTTCTTAAGGGCTTACTTCAGCATGGGGAGTTAACCGTCAGCTGCAGACATTTTTGCCATGAATCAGATCATTTTCCTATTTTTAATAAAAATCTGTTGATTGGGATGATATAATCTGTTTATTTTAACAAGTTAAGCCGAGGCCTACAAGCCTTTTCAGGAATGTGGTAGCAATAATGAATATTGCCTACCTGTTTTTACAGTGATTACGTCAAATTGTATGATGGAAATGGAACTGAGGTTTTTGCCAGACATGGATGGGATTCCACGTCCTCTAACACGAGTTTGCAGCAAGTTTCCTTTGGAAATCTAAAATGTCACCATACAAGTCTCTCTGGTTGACCCATCGAGCCAAGGTCAAAATTGATTACGGCGTATTGAAGCAACCTCTGACGTCAGGTAGGGAAAATAAGTTTGCTTTGGTATGAGCCATGTTTTGTCCTATGCATGTCTCCATCGCTGTGGTTCCTACGCCTCCTCTTGGAAAATCAAACTGGAATATGGAAATACTTATACATATACATGCTGACTGCGGGTAAAATGGGTTGAGTCTAAATATTCCTGGATTTAAATAACCTTCCAATAGCGACAAGAGATTGTTATTATTTTTTTTTTGTATATTTATTTTAACATTTCTCCCAGCTCCATGATCTAACAATGTAGTAAATATCTTATTCACATTTACCTACTTACAATAAACTGTGTTAACTTAACAATAAATAATTTCAACCCTTCAATAGTAAATTTTACCTGTCGGCTGTACAAAGAAACACTAGCTTACAAAGAACACGAATCAATATCAGTATCTGGGCAACTGCGCACCTACCCCTCCCCTAACCCAAACAGCAACACTAACTTATTAACTTTTTATAACATGTTTGGTTAGGGGAGTGGTATGTGCGTAGTTGCCCAGATACTGATATTGATCCAAAAACACGTTCAATTCTGTATTTAAGTGAGATTTTGTTTACAAAATCAGCAAGTAAGATTGAACTAGTATGCAGTTTGTTAGTGTTGTTAAATAGTATTTCATGAAAACTGATCGGTGTGTAGTACAAATTTCTTCGTTACATTTTTTCCAAATTGTTCAGATGTAACACCGAACAGTTTGTCTTCCACAGACGGATTGAAGGTGAGTTTTGTTCGTTACATTGACCAACCGATGACCTCATGTGAAAAATTTTTAACAAAAACACAGTCCGCTAAAAGATGGTCAGTGGAGTCCTTTTCGCCCCAAAATATACAGTCATTGTCTGACTGGCTACCATAACGAAAAAGTTCTCTTTTGGTAACAATAATTCAGTGTATAAATTTAAATTTAAATCTTTCAGCTTGGGCTCTTTACATAGAGTTCTGAGGGATGGCGAAACGCTCTTTCCGCACGTCCTTTTTTGTTGAAAAGTAGTTGTCCCACTTTTTGGGGACCCTTATGTTTTGCCGTGTGTGTTCTTGGTGTAAATGATTTGTAAAAATCCCTAGTTTGAATTTTAATCAGGTCTATTTGTGTCAATTCGTAAGCTGAAAATTAAAGGTGTTGTTAAGGTAAAGTTCTTTTTTAATAAGAGCCTCATTTCTTGCTATAGGTAGCTGGTGTTTCGGGATTGCATTAGTGACTTAATAATAATGAAGAAAATTAGTCTTTTTGCAGTGGTAATTGTTCAAGAACTCTTGATGCGACATTAGTTGACCAGTCGTTGTTAGAAGATCTTGAATTGACAGAATGCCATTTTGATACCATTCCCTAATAAAAAAGGGGTCTGTCTCCAACGAGTATGTCTTTGTTATTGTGTAGAATTATGTTTTGGTCTTGATTATGACAATATAAAGTTTTAATTCTCTAAAGTACTTAAAAACTTTATATTGTCATAGAGGAAATTCTCTAAAGTACTTTAGAATTCCGTGGAACACCGGTAGTGAGATAAGGAATTTTCCGTCATAACTGCATCTTAATAAAAAGTTGAGACCCCCTACTCTTTTTAGATGATAATCTGAGACTTTTCCGATTTGGATTTCCGGGCGACGAGAGTTTAGGAATCCAGGCCAGTTTTAGGGCCTTGAACATTATTTCTGTGTCTACCATGCGCAATCCGCCTTTATTGATGTCCTGGTTAAGCTCCTCCCGTTTAAATTTATCGCTTTTGTTATTCCATAGATAGCTATTTAAGTAAATAGTTTTGCTTTTAAACTTGATGTGATATCCCCGGGAACATTCAACGTCGAAGCTGAATAAACTAGTTGTAACAATCCTAGAGACTTGATTGTCATAACTTTTCCAAACAGTGTGAGATTTCTTGCTCTCTATACATCTAAATTTGTTTCCATCTTGCGCATTTTTAGATTAAAGTTTAATTCATTGTTTTCCCTTTCATTATACGATAAATGAACCCCTAATATACGCACCGGACTATGCATCCACTCTAGATTTAACGGATTGCTTTTATTTTTTCCCATTTCCCCAGCCACATCGCTTTAGATTTCTTAAAGTTTAAAGTTAGCCCTGACAACCTTCCAAAATCATCGACTAATTTCAAGGCTTCTTAACTATTTCCAAATCTGCACAAAACAAATATGTGTCATCTGCAAATTGACTTAATTTAATTTCGTATTCCAGGACTTTGATACCTTCTATCTTTGGGTCCTGTCTTATCTTGTTTGAGATTATTCGACAGTTTACTTCGCTGCTTGTGTGATTACTAAATGTTGTTAAATTTTTTTTTCGTAGCTACCCTATTGGTTGGTTGGAGTGTAACCGTTGTAAGCCAAACAGCAAGAAGTATCGAAATAAGTTGGAGCAGCCCAACCAGTCCTATCAACGGTGAAATTCGTTTTTATGTTGCTCTTGCCAGAAAGATAAACAGCAGCAGCGAATCATTTGGCGAAATACTGGCTGGAAATGTAACAGCTTCAGAGATAACTGAACTCGATGAGTACACCGAGTATAAAGTTAGTGTTGTAGCTGTGGATAGCACTGGAGTGCCGTTCAAAAGTGCAGAGGTCTTAGTTATGACCGATGAAGGAGGTGAGTACAGTAAAATAAACTATGACGTACAAATTGTACAAATGTCACCGTCCGAGTAACAAATATTTCCACGTGCTTTCTTTTTCAGTTCCTAGTAGAGCACCATATGGTCTTCAAGTGACAAGCTTTAATTTTACCTCTGAGCTTCTAGTGGAGTGGAACCCTCTTTCGCAGCAGTACGCCAATGGTAAGCTGTTGGGATACACAATCTACTACCAAGATTACAACTATTTTTGGTCGCCATATAAAAGCGTCAACACAAGTGGTCCTTTCCCTACGCGATTCACTTTGAAGGGACTTAAGCCCGCACACGAGTACCTCGTCGCAGTGGCCGCTTTTACTTCCAAGGGAGTAGGACCATGGTCGGCCTATGGATACGCTGTCACAGGTATGTTTATGAATGAAAGCTTTATTTGCCTAAAAGTTGCATGCCAACGTGCACGAGAGAATTTTAAAAGCAAACAGAGGACCATAACTTTTCTTTTACTTTGGTCATGAGTTGAGCATTTTTTTTTCTTACTTTCTTCAAGGCTGTTCAACAACTTTAAATGACAGCTTTGGTCAAATAGAATTGACTACAACAAGCTACCATGATGTTCAATGTTCCTGGAAGATACACAGTGCCGGTATCAATGAAGCCGTTGCTTTCATTACCGTTCAAGAATTAGATCTTTACTATTGCAGGTAAAGGAATGGTAACCCCCGCTAAACATAGGGTTAACAAGTGATAAGTAACAAGTAGAGCCGTAGCCAGACGAAATTGTGTCTGAAGTCAATGGCTTTATTCTCTTGCTGAGTATTTAGTGAGCTTATCATGACTATAAACAACAACAATGAAACGGAGACTGAATGGCTGAGGCAAGTTCATCTCTTTGTCTGTTACTGGTTGCGACCCTGACAAGCGATGTTTCTCAACTAACTGGCGGCGGCGAGCTAAGTCCTAATTCCTTACTTCAAAATGATGCAACTGTAACAATAAGAATGTAATATCCTTATATAATAACCCAAGTTATTCTCGCATTTTGATTGGTTCTCGGCTATGATCTATTAGAGGACAGATGCACGATTGACGTCATCATTACAAAGTTTTTCCCTCTGCCTTTTTAAAATGGCGGAAAGTTTTCAGAATAAGGATAATATTTTACGTGACTGGGCAAAAGAGATAAGATAATAAAAAGTCTTGCCGAGGCATTCAACTGGTTTGAGAAGCATGAAAACGAAAGATAAAGCCGTTTCTTTTAGAAAATGATAAAGAAATAATTTTCGAGCAGTCTCAGTCGGCAGTCGAGCGAGACCAAACCACGCACAAACTTGGTCTTGGTAAGCCGAGAACCATTGCTTTATCTCGAATTTAACAAACCCAGTAAACAAAATGTTTCTGAGATTAATTTATTTAAAAAATTCAACTCTTCCAAATGTCAAAACAAATGTTGGCACACTGATTGATGTCAGGAATGAAACATTAAAACATCACTTCTTAAAATCGGTAAAATAAATACATAACCTTGCTTTCCGATGCGAATGGTCCTGTCCGTTTCATGCAAAGCAACGAGCAAAGTATAGCTAACCACAGCTCACGGTCAACAGTATCGCAGCTAAAATGTGTCTCCGACTCTATATCAAGCTGATTTGAGAATCACCAACCACAGAAGACAGATATCTCCACCGTCATTTACGCTCCTTTCATTCAAAACTCGAATCAAATGGCCTCTAGGTTGACCACAA
>JAHPZR010034215.1:0-37907 GCA_019787425.1 Platygyra sinensis
TGTTTTGAGCCACCTTAAAGAACACTACCTAAATGTCTTCAACATTTGACACAATTCTGGAATGTGTGTATTACTTAAACACATCATCATTATCATTGCTAGAAATGTTTTCCTTTTCACTGTTGTCATCTTCTGAGTCTACTGTCTTGGTCTTGGACTTTTTGCCAGTATCAATCTTGGTTTTCCTATTAAAGAAATTAATATTAGTGTAATGAATATGCAATGAAGGAAAGTCTGAATGTAGTAGTGTTTGCCAATTGAATCTATTAATTTGTGTGTAATAATCATTGGACAGTGTACCTGCTAGATCTTGTACATCTTGCTGGTGTTTCTTCACTCATCATACTTGAAGGACTGTTTTAAAGTATGGAAAACAAGAAGGTAAATGTCTGCAAAATGTTAATGCTACATTTGTGGAGCTACGTTTTGTGCCTTGTCCAATTTTTAAGCAATAGACCACAAGTTTCTATGGGTTACAAGCTTATAAACCATGCGGGATGTTGGTCGAACAGGAGAAGAATTTGTAAACCACGAGCCGCAGGCGAGTGGTTTACGAATTCTTCGAGTGTTCTACCAACATCCCAAGTGGTTTATCAGCCTATAACTCATAGAAAACTTGTGGTCTATTGCTTTTATATAATAATTCAGAAGACGCGCGATTTTTCCGTGGGTTTACCGGCACAATAAACCATAGCTGATTGACCAATCAGAGCGCGCGCATTGATTTGGTTATTATATAAATTAAGTTATACTGACAGTCTCTGTATCTTGTCTAAAAACACAACACATGAATTTTGGCTGGATTACAGCTTTGCTTGTCCCTTCAATTTGGAGTTTAAATATTAGCATGACACTACTAAAGAGCCCCCCCCCTCCCCTCTTGGACAGCACAAAATACTAACCCAAGTTCTGTATCTCTTGTAGTTGACTTTGCTCCTTGTTTCTTAGTCCTTGTTCTTGATTTAGGTTTTGGCAGTATATTCTGTTCTTTGGTTATGTTCAGGACTTGAGAGCTTTCCTCCATGAGCACTGCTAAAGAACATAATGTGACTTTTATCAAGGAAAATTAAATACATTTTCCTACTTCACATAAGCTGACAAGTTTCTGACAGTAGTGGTACACTCCAAATAATCATTGCACTGCATGAGTACTTGGTGTCTGGTTCCAAGATTTGAACTAACTTACATGAACACCATGGTTGAATAATATATAGTTATGAATATAAAGGGGCATTGTAAAGTTATGAATTCAAAATGATCTTCCTATGCATGATCTAGCATATTATGCCAAATATTTTCTCCAGCTCCTAAATTCAAATCCCCTACATGTACCCCATTGTACACGGGATCATACACTCGGGCACTTTCCAAAGTCTCAACTCTCAGTCTCCTTGACACCTTGCACATCTAAGTTACAGTTAAATACTTATAAAGTTCACTAACCACTATGGGCTCCAGCCTCTTCTGTGTTACTGCCTTCATGTACATGTGTGTGTTGAGCAGATTCAGTCTCTTGGGGAAGACTGCTATTTCCCTCTAATCCCTCACAGGTGTTTACATCATTTACTGTGGCTGTTGTCACATTTCTCCCGTTGGTGTCTTCTGTTTCCTCTGTATTTGCTTGTGTGTCTTCTTCGGGTTCTGTCTGTGAAATGTCATCTGTAAAGGGAAAATGCCCTTAACTTGAATGCCATGTTAACAAGAATGTTACGTATTAACAGTTAAATTATTAATTTGTTTTTGGAGAGGGTGATATGTGTGCGGTGTGCAGATTTTCTGTACAGTAATTATGTGTCAAGATTTTTTCTTCCCATCTTTAGGGCATGCCAAAACATTTTCTAATTCATATTATGACAAGCCAAAAGTAACACACTGGGCTTGTTTAGTTCAAAGTTTCCTACTTTCATCCATAGCATGAACTAACAATAATCAATAATCCCTCATGGAAACTGGAATGGGGAGGAAGAATCCATTCAAGACTAAGGGCAGACATTAGATGTTTGCTTAATGAACATGAGCAAACAGAGGATTACTGTACTTTCACATATTTTTTTCTTGCTCTAAGTGGAATTAAATGCAGTTAAATGCAATTTAAAGGAGTTAACAACCAAGAGCGCCTGGGTGCCTAGGTCAGCAGTCTTTAGCATGCGCATTGCCGGATTTCATACCGTGGGGGCCTGGGTACAATCGGTGTATTATGGGATTAACAACACAAGACCCATATATTCAGGAAGAGCACACCGAGCTTTACAAAATCCTTAAGTTTCGTGTAAATGGCGCCAATATTGAACAAGATACAGCCATTCAAAAACGTAAAAATTTAGTAACAAATGTATGGATTGCCGGACACTTGTCCGGAAATCCATACATTTTCCGGACAAGTGCCCGGCAATCCATACATTTGTTACTAAATTTTTATGTTTTTGAATGGCTGTATCTTGTTCAATATTGGCGCAATTTACACGAAACTTAAGGATTTTGTAAAGCTCGATGTGCTCTTTCTGAATATATGGGTCTTGTGTTGTTAATCCCATAATACACCAATTGTACCCAGGCCCCCGACGTATGAAATCCAGCAATGCCCGGTGGCTGGCTACATCAATCATGTGATTTCTTGGCGTGTTCAGTTTTCCCTTTGTGCTGGGCTTCTGTTGGCCATTTTCTTCCCCTCCCGCCCTTCCCCTAGGCCTGTTGGGTTTTTTTCTCCACTGATGCTTTGTCAGTGTGACGGGTGCCTGTTCCTTTCCTTTGATGTGGGGGCTCATGGCTAGGTTGCGCTGTTATGTGCCAGTCATGGGGGCATTATTTCAATCTAGGGGCTGGCTGCCAATAGTGGAAGCCCCTGGATACTTCAGGCACCCAACCTCCATTTTAGCGATGCAGTTGTTAATAGGAGTTAAAAAGAATAGGAAGTTGGTCAGTTCTCTTAGGAAATGGTGTCAAAGAAGTAAGTATTTTCTACTTCTCTGTATTTGCAGAGCCATTATCCAAAGATAATTTTTCTAACACACTGTATCTGGAATAATGATCAAATCCAACAGAACACATGCATGGAGCTTGAAGGCTCTTAATCTCACCATCGCCGCCATCATCATCACTAGAATTGGTAATCATCTGCAACATTTTGTGAAATTTGTTCAATGACTTTGCAGATGTACCATCTTTAATTTCCTAAAAATAAAACAAACCCTTGATTACCTCATTTCCTAAGAAAAACAGATCACATTAATTCAACTATTGTTTACTCATTAGAATTATTTAGGGCAGGGAAAAGTGTGAAAAGTACTGAAAAATTGAAGCTTGAATGCTCAAGATACATGTAGAAACATCACAACATTTTTAAATCTCAAGATATAATTTGTATTGTTGGGATTGAAAAGTTGAAGCTTTCCAGATATTGCACACAGGGGTGTTGGTAAAAGGGTTGCAGAGAGATGGTACAGGGTCAGCAGTTTTTTCCCTATCTCCACAATTCCCACTCTGTCATTTTCAGACTCCACTTTCCCCACTGTGTCATTTCCAGACTCCACTTTCCAGGGGTCTAAATGTTCCCAGAATGTTTACCTATGTCTAGTGACAGGCAGAATATTTTTTCACCTGCCTCCTCCAACATCCAACTTGAACAATATTTTAATATTTATTTTCACTTTTTTAAACTCAACTGAGGTTGGATAATCGTTACTAATAAACCGATAGAAAGCAGTGACATCTTTTTTGTCTTATTTTGTTGTCTCGGCCTGTTTTAGCCCTTGGTTTTGCCCAAAGAGATGGTCTCCTGGGTTTTTAGCATCATTCCATCATATTTCAATGGCAGGCACAGGGTAAAGTTTTTTACAGTGACCCCAACACCCTGAGATGAATTAGTTTCTATTTGTTTTATCAAACTCTTGGCCATTAGAACAGAACATTCCTATCCTCTGCTGACAACCAAGGGCACCCATCTTTAAATACTCGTACATAATTACGTTTCGTCATTGGTGTTTCAAATTCTCTTTTGGTGTACCTCTTCTATTCTATTTGGTGTACCTCTTCTATTCAACTCCATTGATTCTGAATTACTAAGGATGTTCTTGCCTTTCGGCAGTGACAGGCAGCAATATTTTTTACCTGTCACTTTCTAAAATTACCTGAAATCGACAGGTAGACAGGCAACATTTCGACCCCTGCTTTCTATACTTATCTTTTATGATTTCCTTCCCACCTGCCCACCCTCATCTCAACTTTGAAGACCCCTAAGTACCTGAGTCATTCTTGCTGTGAGGATTTTCATTTCCTTGACTGTAGACTGTTGACAGCCGGTCAGGTCCATCATGGGAAGTATATTGCAAAGAGTCCTTACACCAGGAGCTTCAGGACAAGACAAGATTTCATTTGCCACTGCAAGGCTCAGAGATGCATGAATGTTGCTAACCTAAATTATGAATCAAATAATACTGTATATCAGAAAAAAATGTTCCTTTTTAAGATCTGCATTGTGTGATAAGAGTAACCAATCATACTACACTTTGGTAGTCTCCAATTTTGAAATTATCCTGGGTAATGTACCTCCAGAAAGCCTGCCGGTAAGATGATCAGATATGAAGCCAAAGGAATGATAGCCTACTGATTTAAACAATTTTCAAAAGTAAAGGCTCTGTTAAACCTGGGCTAAAAAAAATTTATTTAACCTTTTCTTTGTCCTATACATGGTGGGTGAAGCTTTCATGTGTAACCTACTGGCTGTTTGAAACATTTGAATTCAATAACTGAAATTATTATTCATTCAAAATAATTCCCCGAACTGATTGGTTAAAACCACACGCATAATTCTCCATAACCAGCTGCTGTGGACCAAATATTGAACCAATGATGTCAAAAGTGCAGCCTGCTGCAGATTATTGAACTGTTGACCGAGAAAATCTGGGGACGAGGTTGTGTTATTTAACAAAGAGCGAAATGAATGGTGAAACTTCTTTAAGAACAGGGAAATATTTTGCATGAATAATAAAGAAATTACTGAATTCAGCTTACCTAGGATATGAAGAATTCTGCAAATCTCGGAGGGTGATATCCACCTCGGCCTTTGGCCTCTGTGGATAACACCCTCCTTGATCTGCAGAATTCTTCATATCTTACTCAGCCTCATTCAGTAATTGCTAATTATTTTCAAGATGAAAAATGTACCTCAGTAGTATCTATGGAATTCCCTTCCTTCTTTAAGTGTTTAGAGTTTGTTAGATGCACCAACAACTCTGCAACATTGCTGACGTTAACTGATGCCAATGGAGATGACACAGGAGCACTGAACAATGTCTTTAGGGTTGGAAGGAATGCCTCTTCTACTAGTTCCTGGTTTGTGCTGGATGGTACAGTTCATAATAGGAGCAAAAAATGTACTTGTAATCAGAAAATAATTTTATAATGCAATCTGATTAGGTTACAAGTTTAAAATACAAAATGTTGCTCTGTAATCTGGCCTGACCATGGTGACGATGGCAACAGCAACAACAATGATAATGATGATGACGACAGAACAAAGGAAATGAAGTTTTTTTTTGTATGAAGATATATATCTCTTTATGACTAAACAGTTGCAACACACATTTGTAGATTCTGTGCGTTTAATCAAACTCATAGGCAATGTAAGAAAAACATCTAAACTGCCACCGCATGCTGAGCAAAGGATCGATTATAAGATAACTAAAGGTACTATTAATATATTTTTTCTTCATCACCCGGGTGTTATTTGGCCCTTATTCGAGTAGTTGTGCAATGCATCTAATACAACGATACCAACTTATTAATTTATTATGATTACAACACATTACCAGTAAGTGCAATTCACAGGATTCACACATAACAAATCAAAATGCAGTGGAAATCAGTTAAAGATAATTATTTTGGTCACCGATGGGGCATAGAAATCTGGGTGGTTATATTAAAGGGGTTCTGTAAAGAAGAAAATTAATGACTGTGCTTTCATTAGGGCCAGAATAAAGTGGTGGTAATGATGAGCTGAGCTGGCCATAAGTGAAGCCTTAGAGCCAAGCCTGGACCATAGCTGCCGGAGCTTATCCCGGTTTCTGTAGCATGAAGCGGCTGGAAGTATTTCTACTTCCCCTGGATGGGATGCTAGTCCATCGCAGGTCAGTCCCCCGCAATTTTGTCAGGTTTCCCCAAAAATTTGCCGGTGCCCATTTATACACCTGGGTGGAGAGAGGCACTGTGACAGTAAAGTGTCTTGCCCAAGAACACAACACAATGTCCCCGGCCAGGGCTCGAACCAGGACTGCTCGCTCCGGAGTCAAGCGCACTAACCATGAGGCCATCGCACCTCCCTGGCCATAAGGCTGGGTTTTATTGTATACATGTACCATTTAGAACTGACTACAGGTTTGTAACTGTTATAAAGAATAAAACTGAATTTTAAACCCATAATCAAAGAATGGTGCATGTGGCTGATGGTGCAATCAGACATACCGTGAAGAAAAGGCAAATACAAGGAAAAAGACACCCAAGCTGTGTCTCAGGTTCACATCATCTTCAGTGGTAGGATTATACCACAGTAGTAGAAGTCTCACGAAAAGTTTGGCACTAAGAACACGACCTGCTAACAACAACTTAGCAAGTCCCTCAGCAGCTACATTGCGGAGGTCATTGCTCTGCAAAAAAAGTAATGTTGTTTACAGATATAATCAGGTGTGTTGTTTAGAACCAATGAAAAGATCATAATACATTAATTTTTTAATTAATATTTAAAGCAGGCAAGTACAAAGTTAATTAACGTTTCATCAGGGCTTTACCTCACTCTCTAAAATTCCTGTAAGTATTGTGAGCACACTTGCAGCAGTATCTGTATCAGGTGCTTGGTTCTCTTCTACATCATCATCATCCCTCTTCTCATCATCATCTTCACCTTCTTCATTCTCGTCATCTTCATTGTCTGACTTTTCCTGTTCTGAGCCATTGGTGCTTGGTTCAACATGTTCCAGTTCAGGGACTGAAGTATTGACTTTGAAAGCCTCAAGACCAAATGTTAGAAGAAGGTCAAAAACAACCTGGAGGGCTGTGACTCGTACAAGCTCTTGGTCAAGTTGAGCTACCTGATGATGGAAATGAAACACCAATTTGTATCAAACTAGACTGCTCTAGCTAATATCCAGTTAACACAAACAAGAAGTTGAGATGAATCTGATGTTACCATCGGAGAGTTCTTATGGCACAAGAAACATCTAATGTTACAAAAATTAGTTACCTGAAGGAAAAGTACCAGATGGGTTCGAGCAAATTCACAAGAAAGTAGAGCACATAAGCCTAAGCATTTGACTGCCATGTTGCGTACTAATGGATCTTCATTCTGTACACCTGGAAGGATCTTCAATTTAAAGAGAAAAACACACCTAGAGTCAAAATTGTGATTGGCTTATTATGAATCAGCACTGTTAAATTGTCATGATGGAAGAGTCTCAAAATTACCAATGTTTGAACAAGAGTGGTGAGAGTTGGGTTCAGTCCTTTTGTTGTCACACCCTGTAGCATCTCAGATGCAATAGTCAGACACTTCAGTAGAGTATCAGGATCATCCTGACAGATAAAAAGAATTACAATTATCAGGACTGTCATTAAGTTTTAAGTAACCTGTAGTCTTGTTCTCCACACCTGTAGCAAACTTGTTACTTTGTGGGTGAATTCAATCAACAAAAAGCAAGGTAACCCAGAACATCAAGAGAAAATCAGGCATACTCAGCCATAACAGGTATTACGGGTTAGTTACGGCCCTTAATGACAGCTCTGATTATTAAGCAAGTCATGAAGTGAGCCACTTAAAATAAACCTTTCCTCCCTGAGAGTGACTTATAGATTTTACTCTGTCTAATGCCAGACAATTTTACTCGTCAAAGGGAGACCCCTTAGGGCTTAAAGGGTTAACAATCATGGGTTCAAGGTTTTTTTAAATAAAACTATATGCAATCTGAATAGTGACACCTGGTCATATTTACAAGTGGGACCTCTTGGGCCAAGCTCAAGATTCCTCTCAAGATGACCCTTTTAAAGGTAAGAAATAAGCCAAAATTCCCTTCACCTTTAAAAGACATGGTACCTGAAGGCAAGTACACCATATTTAATTTATTAATACCAAGTTATCAAAGACATGAAGGTCAGCATGTGGTACTCTCTTTTATAGCATCTATTATCTGATGCTTTAATCTTAGTCTCTTAGAGATGATGATGAAAACAAAGGCCCCTAATGAAGGACTTTAAAATTTATGCACTCCAAGAGAGCAATTTTGACTGCAGATAAATCACCTTTTCTTCCCTGATAGTCTGAGAGAAGGAATTCTCCTTTGATTCAAGTATTTCCTTTTGCTCCTCCAGTTCTGTTATTTGCTGCTTTAGTTCAGCTGCCCTTCCAAAATCTTGGTTTGTCACACATTGTTCCATCTCATCACGGAACTGGTTCAGCTTGACACGGATTCCAGCAACCTAACAAATCAAACATAGTTTTTTCAAGTACAAATTGTGCAGTATTCAAGTACAGTATAAACTTACAGCTTTTTTTGTCAAATGAATGTTCATAATTATAATGAAATGTACTTATATAATACCTTTATGAGTCAGTAACTTACAAGATCATAATCATTGATATAGTATCTGAACTTCTAGAGGTCAAATAAGATCTCTATCTAACTACTGGACAAAATTCATTACTGACAATACCAAGTTATTCAAGACATGTAATCTACACGTACATTATGTGTAGCACATGCAATTATTCATTGTACCTGTACGTCTTCGTTATTAATCATTAAATGACCATCAGGAATCAAACTCTGTACACTAAAATTAAAATCCAAAACACTAAAATAATAACCTTCAGTTCCCACTGCCGTTTTTCCTCCTTGGTCTGAGCAGTTTCAATCATGACAATGGGTTGCCTGACGTCAGCAATGATTTCAACAAGTTCCTGGATTCTGTTGGCTTCCTCTGGTTGAAAGTCCATATACCTGGAATGAAGGACATCAACTAACGATTCTGGGATCTCTGGTAGTATCAGCAGGTCATGAAGCATCTGACCAAGGTTCTTCCTGGAAAACAAAATGACACAAAATACACGTATTTTAGTGGCTTTGTTTTATGACACACTTGAAGTCTGTTTAAATACTTGTTAGGCAATTTGAGGACTGCTAGCCAGTATCCAGGTAGAGAGAGGGGGTACTCCCATATGTAACTCTATGGGTAATGCGGCAGTGCTTCAGTAGTGGCTGGAGTCAATGCGGCTGACATCATGAGCTGACTTCATATAGGAGTAACTATACACTCAGGTTTCTTCCCTTCCTAGTGGCATACTTGTCCAGGAGAATAAATTTTGTCAGATACCTCTTGAAAGTAATAAATCAAAAATGTTTTCCCCAGGGACACAACATAAAGACCCCTGCAAAGGCTTGAACCAAAGCATGTCACCCAGTCTGGAGTCTAGCACCCATTGCACCTGTTAAGTCTAAATGTTTCCTCATCTTAGATGATTATGTAACTAAGTCTTGAAAAAGAACATAAGTGTGCTATATGTAATTTGCTTTCCCATATGTACCTTCCAACTTCATCAGATAGGTCCACAACGCCCATCAATGTCAAAAGTTGTCTGGCAATAAATATCTGTTGACCTTCTGAATAATCTTGCTCTGGAGGTGTCCCGCATAAACAGCTGTCCACATACCTGAAACAGAGCTTCACATATAAGCATTAACAAGCACATGTACACAAAATAAACATGTAATACCTGAAAACATAGGCCTGCAATGCATCCAAACAGGAAAACAACAGAGACGGCTTCTGTATGCATTGCATGCCTATAATTATAAGCAAGTCAATGCAGTGGCCTAATGGTGATAAAGCTATTGTTTTATAATTAATTTTATTATTGTTTAATTTACTTTTTGTGATTCATACCCTTGAATATATTTGCAAAACCCTGATACGTCAGGGAGAAGCTCATCCAGAAGTGCTTCACCATCTATGCCCATGGACTTGAAATGTTCTCCAAGGCATCTCCAATAAAATGTTGTCTCAGCATCAAGGGTTTCATAGCTGACTCTCACTAGGCCTTGTTCTCCTTGTTCTTTCTTCAAGGAATCAATGTAAAACTCTAATTCCTCCTTTGTCAATCCTGCAACAAGAAAAACAGAATTATACCATGTGTAACATTTGTACTAATTGGTACAAATATGTACATGTATCTTCTGGTTACACATTACCATGGATTGGAATGCCTTCTAACTACTTTGTGACAGGAATGTTTCATACAAGTATTTCAGGTAATTTTAGTATAAATACTTAGTGGTAACTCCACTTGAAGGGACTAAGCCAGTATATTCCTGCTCTCCTGGGATGGGGTGCTCATCCATTACAGGTAGTCAGAGTTACACTATACATTTTAATGCATTAGGGGTTCGTTGATAACACACGTTTTATGTTTGCTTAGTTCTGAGCGGTACTGTAACTTGCTAAAAGTTTTATAGGGTTTCCCAACAACTCAGCTCTCTCCATTATTTAACAGTCCATTACAACCCTAAACAGGATTAGTGACTCAGAGATCAACACGCAACCATTTTGTTATGGTGCCTTGCAGTGGGAAGAGAGAGAAATGATTAGCCCACTGACCAACAATTAATCTTTTGGCAAACTTGTGCAATCAGTTGATACCGTACCTGCAAGTACTGTTTTCAAAGCTAATTCAGCTACTTCTGTACATCCTTCTACATCTAAGCACTGCAGGAGTCTGATAATATCATTGTCAAAACTTTTCAGCCACCCATTAAGAAGTTCCTTGGCACAAACTTCCTTGATTGATTCTGATCTGTCATGTAGTCCATTGGAAAGCAGCTGCATACGCTGAGCAATGGTTAATGACTTGATGTTCACTTTTTCTGCTAGAGTGCGATAAGCTATCTTTCTCACTGACTCTGTAACATCTTGGGTTCTCCCTTAAAGCAAGATTCAAGAAGTTATTTATTCAGGGCAGTCATTTTTCAACTAAAGGTTCTGAATTAAAAATGTGCGACAATAATTCCTTCAAGTGAATATGAAATTCATATATTTGTACTGCAGATATACATTTTAAGCAAATGAATGATCATCGCAGTAATTTACTCAACTTTAACAGTTGAGATAATAAGGCCTGAAAAAAATTCAGACCTGAACGGGAATCGAACCCATGACCTCTGCGATACCGGTGCAGCGCTCTAACCAACTGAGCTATCAAGCCAACTGGGAGCTGGTCAATTGTGAGTTCGTAATATACCCGCATCTCCCCAGTTATCAATTCTGGTACTCTCTTAGCCAGGAGAGTCAAGATCTCTCTCTTTTCAGGAGAGATAGATTCTAGAGTGTGACAGTCATCATTATGCAAAGTGTCTATTGTGCAGGGTTTCCCTTCAACTTTTGCAAAAGCTCTGGAATTGTAATCAAGGAAATCATTACCAGCACTTAGGAACACAAATGGAAATCATTAAATTACAGTAAATTAAATATACCGGTATATAATATTATGTACATGTACCTATTATTTGCTCTAATGTATGAGAAGAAAGAGCGATATTCAGCAGCACAGCTCTACGTACTTCAGCACTGGCGTCATTGGACATGAGTTCTAAATATGTGGATGATACAATACACTCTGGATCTGAAGGGTCCTGGAGCCTGGAGATTGCTGCAACAGCCTGCACCCTTACTGCAGGGATCTTGTCATGAAGGCGTGTCAACATGCTCTCAAAGATCCTCTCTGCGAGTTCATCATCAATCGCAGCATCATCACCCAGGTTATTCAACAGCTTGTTGATAAGCTGGCAGACACGGAACCGCACTGCTTTGTCTTGAGCATCATGGGAGTCCAGTAGGAATGTGAAAATGAAATCAAGGAAGATGTTGCCATCATTGTCATCATCATCACTTGCTTGGCCATCCTGTGTGAAACATTGCTAAAAGCTTTATCATAAGGTGCCACCGACAATCACTACGCTCTGTACCTTTACCACAGCCACTCGCAATGGCACAAAAACCTCCCAAAATTTAACACCAGGCATAATTTTAAGTTTTCTTTATTGCACTAACCCTATTTTCACTCAACATATACATCTAATTCCACATAACAAACATAAAAAACGTATTTAATCGAGAGCATATACCTGCAATGGTCCTTCAAACACAATTTCCCCTTGTGGCACGGAAAGAAAAGGTCTAAAATTTGGTTATTTTGACCAAGTGTTCGGGGAAAAGTTGGGGGATTACAGCTGCATGTCTGCAGTCCATTTTTCATTTTAATTTGTAGAAGAGAGCTGAGTTGTTGGGAAACCCTATAAAACTTTTAGCAAGTTACAGTACCGCTCAGAACTAAGCAAACATAAAACGTGTGTTATCAACGAACCCCTAATGCATTAAAATGTATAGTGTAACTCTGACTACCTGTAATGGATGAGCACCCCATCCCAGGAGAGCAGGAATATACTGGCTTAGTCCCTTCAAGTGGAGTTACCACTAAGTATTTATACTAAAATTACCTGAAATACTTGTATGAAACATTCCTGTCACAAAGTAGTTAGAAGGCATTCCAATCCATGGTAATGTGTAACCAGAAGATACATGTACATATTTGTACCAATTAGTACAAATGTTACACATGGTATAATTCTGTTTTTCTTGTTGCAGGATTGACAAAGGAGGAATTAGAGTTTTACATTGATTCCTTGAAGAAAGAACAAGGAGAACAAGGCCTAGTGAGAGTCAGCTATGAAACCCTTGATGCTGAGACAACATTTTATTGGAGATGCCTTGGAGAACATTTCAAGTCCATGGGCATAGATGGTGAAGCACTTCTGGATGAGCTTCTCCCTGACGTATCAGGGTTTTGCAAATATATTCAAGGGTATGAATCACAAAAAGTAAATTAAACAATAATAAAATTAATTATAAAACAATAGCTTTATCACCATTAGGCCACTGCATTGACTTGCTTATAATTATAGGCATGCAATGCATACAGAAGCCGTCTCTGTTGTTTTCCTGTTTGGATGCATTGCAGGCCTATGTTTTCAGGTATTACATGTTTATTTTGTGTACATGTGCTTGTTAATGCTTATATGTGAAGCTCTGTTTCAGGTATGTGGACAGCTGTTTATGCGGGACACCTCCAGAGCAAGATTATTCAGAAGGTCAACAGATATTTATTGCCAGACAACTTTTGACATTGATGGGCGTTGTGGACCTATCTGATGAAGTTGGAAGGTACATATGGGAAAGCAAATTACATATAGCACACTTATGTTCTTTTTCAAGACTTAGTTACATAATCATCTAAGATGAGGAAACATTTAGACTTAACAGGTGCAATGGGTGCTAGACTCCAGACTGGGTGACATGCTTTGGTTCAAGCCTTTGCAGGGGTCTTTATGTTGTGTCCCTGGGGAAAACATTTTTGATTTATTACTTTCAAGAGGTATCTGACAAAATTTATTCTCCTGGACAAGTATGCCACTAGGAAGGGAAGAAACCTGAGTGTATAGTTACTCCTATATGAAGTCAGCTCATGATGTCAGCCGCATTGACTCCAGCCACTACTGAAGCACTGCCGCATTACCCATAGAGTTACATATGGGAGTACCCCCTCTCTCTACCTGGATACTGGCTAGCAGTCCTCAAATTGCCTAACAAGTATTTAAACAGACTTCAAGTGTGTCATAAAACAAAGCCACTAAAATACGTGTATTTTGTGTCATTTTGTTTTCCAGGAAGAACCTTGGTCAGATGCTTCATGACCTGCTGATACTACCAGAGATCCCAGAATCGTTAGTTGATGTCCTTCATTCCAGGTATATGGACTTTCAACCAGAGGAAGCCAACAGAATCCAGGAACTTGTTGAAATCATTGCTGACGTCAGGCAACCCATTGTCATGATTGAAACTGCTCAGACCAAGGAGGAAAAACGGCAGTGGGAACTGAAGGTTATTATTTTAGTGTTTTGGATTTTAATTTTAGTGTACAGAGTTTGATTCCTGATGGTCATTTAATGATTAATAACGAAGACGTACAGGTACAATGAATAATTGCATGTGCTACACATAATGTACGTGTAGATTACATGTCTTGAATAACTTGGTATTGTCAGTAATGAATTTTGTCCAGTAGTTAGATAGAGATCTTATTTGACCTCTAGAAGTTCAGATACTATATCAATGATTATGATCTTGTAAGTTACTGACTCATAAAGGTATTATATAAGTACATTTCATTATAATTATGAACATTCATTTGACAAAAAAGCTGTAAGTTTATACTGTACTTGAATACTGCACAATTTGTACTTGAAAAAACTATGTTTGATTTGTTAGGTTGCTGGAATCCGTGTCAAGCTGAACCAGTTCCGTGATGAGATGGAACAATGTGTGACAAACCAAGATTTTGGAAGGGCAGCTGAACTAAAGCAGCAAATAACAGAACTGGAGGAGCAAAAGGAAATACTTGAATCAAAGGAGAATTCCTTCTCTCAGACTATCAGGGAAGAAAAGGTGATTTATCTGCAGTCAAAATTGCTCTCTTGGAGTGCATAAATTTTAAAGTCCTTCATTAGGGGCCTTTGTTTTCATCATCATCTCTAAGAGACTAAGATTAAAGCATCAGATAATAGATGCTATAAAAGAGAGTACCACATGCTGACCTTCATGTCTTTGATAACTTGGTATTAATAAATTAAATATGGTGTACTTGCCTTCAGGTACCATGTCTTTTAAAGGTGAAGGGAATTTTGGCTTATTTCTTACCTTTAAAAGGGTCATCTTGAGAGGAATCTTGAGCTTGGCCCAAGAGGTCCCACTTGTAAATATGACCAGGTGTCACTATTCAGATTGCATATAGTTTTATTTAAAAAAACCTTGAACCCATGATTGTTAACCCTTTAAGCCCTAAGGGGTCTCCCTTTGACGAGTAAAATTGTCTGGCATTAGACAGAGTAAAATCTATAAGTCACTCTCAGGGAGGAAAGGTTTATTTTAAGTGGCTCACTTCATGACTTGCTTAATAATCAGAGCTGTCATTAAGGGCCGTAACTAACCCGTAATACCTGTTATGGCTGAGTATGCCTGATTTTCTCTTGATGTTCTGGGTTACCTTGCTTTTTGTTGATTGAATTCACCCACAAAGTAACAAGTTTGCTACAGGTGTGGAGAACAAGACTACAGGTTACTTAAAACTTAATGACAGTCCTGATAATTGTAATTCTTTTTATCTGTCAGGATGATCCTGATACTCTACTGAAGTGTCTGACTATTGCATCTGAGATGCTACAGGGTGTGACAACAAAAGGACTGAACCCAACTCTCACCACTCTTGTTCAAACATTGGTAATTTTGAGACTCTTCCATCATGACAATTTAACAGTGCTGATTCATAATAAGCCAATCACAATTTTGACTCTAGGTGTGTTTTTCTCTTTAAATTGAAGATCCTTCCAGGTGTACAGAATGAAGATCCATTAGTACGCAACATGGCAGTCAAATGCTTAGGCTTATGTGCTCTACTTTCTTGTGAATTTGCTCGAACCCATCTGGTACTTTTCCTTCAGGTAACTAATTTTTGTAACATTAGATGTTTCTTGTGCCATAAGAACTCTCCGATGGTAACATCAGATTCATCTCAACTTCTTGTTTGTGTTAACTGGATATTAGCTAGAGCAGTCTAGTTTGATACAAATTGGTGTTTCATTTCCATCATCAGGTAGCTCAACTTGACCAAGAGCTTGTACGAGTCACAGCCCTCCAGGTTGTTTTTGACCTTCTTCTAACATTTGGTCTTGAGGCTTTCAAAGTCAATACTTCAGTCCCTGAACTGGAACATGTTGAACCAAGCACCAATGGCTCAGAACAGGAAAAGTCAGACAATGAAGATGACGAGAATGAAGAAGGTGAAGATGATGATGAGAAGAGGGATGATGATGATGTAGAAGAGAACCAAGCACCTGATACAGATACTGCTGCAAGTGTGCTCACAATACTTACAGGAATTTTAGAGAGTGAGGTAAAGCCCTGATGAAACGTTAATTAACTTTGTACTTGCCTGCTTTAAATATTAATTAAAAAATTAATGTATTATGATCTTTTCATTGGTTCTAAACAACACACCTGATTATATCTGTAAACAACATTACTTTTTTTGCAGAGCAATGACCTCCGCAATGTAGCTGCTGAGGGACTTGCTAAGTTGTTGTTAGCAGGTCGTGTTCTTAGTGCCAAACTTTTCGTGAGACTTCTACTACTGTGGTATAATCCTACCACTGAAGATGATGTGAACCTGAGACACAGCTTGGGTGTCTTTTTCCTTGTATTTGCCTTTTCTTCACGGTATGTCTGATTGCACCATCAGCCACATGCACCATTCTTTGATTATGGGTTTAAAATTCAGTTTTATTCTTTATAACAGTTACAAACCTGTAGTCAGTTCTAAATGGTACATGTATACAATAAAACCCAGCCTTATGGCCAGGGAGGTGCGATGGCCTCATGGTTAGTGCGCTTGACTCCGGAGCGAGCAGTCCTGGTTCGAGCCCTGGCCGGGGACATTGTGTTGTGTTCTTGGGCAAGACACTTTACTGTCACAGTGCCTCTCTCCACCCAGGTGTATAAATGGGCACCGGCAAATTTTTGGGGAAACCTGACAAAATTGCGGGGGACTGACCTGCGATGGACTAGCATCCCATCCAGGGGAAGTAGAAATACTTCCAGCCGCTTCATGCTACAGAAACCGGGATAAGCTCCGGCAGCTATGGTCCAGGCTTGGCTCTAAGGCTTCACTTATGGCCAGCTCAGCTCATCATTACCACCACTTTATTCTGGCCCTAATGAAAGCACAGTCATTAATTTTCTTCTTTACAGAACCCCTTTAATATAACCACCCAGATTTCTATGCCCCATCGGTGACCAAAATAATTATCTTTAACTGATTTCCACTGCATTTTGATTTGTTATGTGTGAATCCTGTGAATTGCACTTACTGGTAATGTGTTGTAATCATAATAAATTAATAAGTTGGTATCGTTGTATTAGATGCATTGCACAACTACTCGAATAAGGGCCAAATAACACCCGGGTGATGAAGAAAAAATATATTAATAGTACCTTTAGTTATCTTATAATCGATCCTTTGCTCAGCATGCGGTGGCAGTTTAGATGTTTTTCTTACATTGCCTATGAGTTTGATTAAACGCACAGAATCTACAAATGTGTGTTGCAACTGTTTAGTCATAAAGAGATATATATCTTCATACAAAAAAAAACTTCATTTCCTTTGTTCTGTCGTCATCATCATTATCATTGTTGTTGCTGTTGCCATCGTCACCATGGTCAGGCCAGATTACAGAGCAACATTTTGTATTTTAAACTTGTAACCTAATCAGATTGCATTATAAAATTATTTTCTGATTACAAGTACATTTTTTGCTCCTATTATGAACTGTACCATCCAGCACAAACCAGGAACTAGTAGAAGAGGCATTCCTTCCAACCCTAAAGACATTGTTCAGTGCTCCTGTGTCATCTCCATTGGCATCAGTTAACGTCAGCAATGTTGCAGAGTTGTTGGTGCATCTAACAAACTCTAAACACTTAAAGAAGGAAGGGAATTCCATAGATACTACTGAGGTACATTTTTCATCTTGAAAATAATTAGCAATTACTGAATGAGGCTGAGTAAGATATGAAGAATTCTGCAGATCAAGGAGGGTGTTATCCACAGAGGCCAAAGGCCGAGGTGGATATCACCCTCCGAGATTTGCAGAATTCTTCATATCCTAGGTAAGCTGAATTCAGTAATTTCTTTATTATTCATGCAAAATATTTCCCTGTTCTTAAAGAAGTTTCACCATTCATTTCGCTCTTTGTTAAATAACACAACCTCGTCCCCAGATTTTCTCGGTCAACAGTTCAATAATCTGCAGCAGGCTGCACTTTTGACATCATTGGTTCAATATTTGGTCCACAGCAGCTGGTTATGGAGAATTATGCGTGTGGTTTTAACCAATCAGTTCGGGGAATTATTTTGAATGAATAATAATTTCAGTTATTGAATTCAAATGTTTCAAACAGCCAGTAGGTTACACATGAAAGCTTCACCCACCATGTATAGGACAAAGAAAAGGTTAAATAAATTTTTTTTAGCCCAGGTTTAACAGAGCCTTTACTTTTGAAAATTGTTTAAATCAGTAGGCTATCATTCCTTTGGCTTCATATCTGATCATCTTACCGGCAGGCTTTCTGGAGGTACATTACCCAGGATAATTTCAAAATTGGAGACTACCAAAGTGTAGTATGATTGGTTACTCTTATCACACAATGCAGATCTTAAAAAGGAACATTTTTTTCTGATATACAGTATTATTTGATTCATAATTTAGGTTAGCAACATTCATGCATCTCTGAGCCTTGCAGTGGCAAATGAAATCTTGTCTTGTCCTGAAGCTCCTGGTGTAAGGACTCTTTGCAATATACTTCCCATGATGGACCTGACCGGCTGTCAACAGTCTACAGTCAAGGAAATGAAAATCCTCACAGCAAGAATGACTCAGGTACTTAGGGGTCTTCAAAGTTGAGATGAGGGTGGGCAGGTGGGAAGGAAATCATAAAAGATAAGTATAGAAAGCAGGGGTCGAAATGTTGCCTGTCTACCTGTCGATTTCAGGTAATTTTAGAAAGTGACAGGTAAAAAATATTGCTGCCTGTCACTGCCGAAAGGCAAGAACATCCTTAGTAATTCAGAATCAATGGAGTTGAATAGAAGAGGTACACCAAATAGAATAGAAGAGGTACACCAAAAGAGAATTTGAAACACCAATGACGAAACGTAATTATGTACGAGTATTTAAAGATGGGTGCCCTTGGTTGTCAGCAGAGGATAGGAATGTTCTGTTCTAATGGCCAAGAGTTTGATAAAACAAATAGAAACTAATTCATCTCAGGGTGTTGGGGTCACTGTAAAAAACTTTACCCTGTGCCTGCCATTGAAATATGATGGAATGATGCTAAAAACCCAGGAGACCATCTCTTTGGGCAAAACCAAGGGCTAAAACAGGCCGAGACAACAAAATAAGACAAAAAAGATGTCACTGCTTTCTATCGGTTTATTAGTAACGATTATCCAACCTCAGTTGAGTTTAAAAAAGTGAAAATAAATATTAAAATATTGTTCAAGTTGGATGTTGGAGGAGGCAGGTGAAAAAATATTCTGCCTGTCACTAGACATAGGTAAACATTCTGGGAACATTTAGACCCCTGGAAAGTGGAGTCTGGAAATGACACAGTGGGGAAAGTGGAGTCTGAAAATGACAGAGTGGGAATTGTGGAGATAGGGAAAAAACTGCTGACCCTGTACCATCTCTCTGCAACCCTTTTACCAACACCCCTGTGTGCAATATCTGGAAAGCTTCAACTTTTCAATCCCAACAATACAAATTATATCTTGAGATTTAAAAATGTTGTGATGTTTCTACATGTATCTTGAGCATTCAAGCTTCAATTTTTCAGTACTTTTCACACTTTTCCCTGCCCTAAATAATTCTAATGAGTAAACAATAGTTGAATTAATGTGATCTGTTTTTCTTAGGAAATGAGGTAATCAAGGGTTTGTTTTATTTTTAGGAAATTAAAGATGGTACATCTGCAAAGTCATTGAACAAATTTCACAAAATGTTGCAGATGATTACCAATTCTAGTGATGATGATGGCGGCGATGGTGAGATTAAGAGCCTTCAAGCTCCATGCATGTGTTCTGTTGGATTTGATCATTATTCCAGATACAGTGTGTTAGAAAAATTATCTTTGGATAATGGCTCTGCAAATACAGAGAAGTAGAAAATACTTACTTCTTTGACACCATTTCCTAAGAGAACTGACCAACTTCCTATTCTTTTTAACTCCTATTAACAACTGCATCGCTAAAATGGAGGTTGGGTGCCTGAAGTATCCAGGGGCTTCCACTATTGGCAGCCAGCCCCTAGATTGAAATAATGCCCCCATGACTGGCACATAACAGCGCAACCTAGCCATGAGCCCCCACATCAAAGGAAAGGAACAGGCACCCGTCACACTGACAAAGCATCAGTGGAGAAAAAAACCCAACAGGCCTAGGGGAAGGGCGGGAGGGGAAGAAAATGGCCAACAGAAGCCCAGCACAAAGGGAAAACTGAACACGCCAAGAAATCACATGATTGATGTAGCCAGCCACCGGGCATTGCTGGATTTCATACGTCGGGGGCCTGGGTACAATTGGTGTATTATGGGATTAACAACACAAGACCCATATATTCAGAAAGAGCACATCGAGCTTTACAAAATCCTTAAGTTTCGTGTAAATTGCGCCAATATTGAACAAGATACAGCCATTCAAAAACATAAAAATTTAGTAACAAATGTATGGATTGCCGGGCACTTGTCCGGAAAATGTATGGATTTCCGGACAAGTGTCCGGCAATCCATACATTTGTTACTAAATTTTTACGTTTTTGAATGGCTGTATCTTGTTCAATATTGGCGCCATTTACACGAAACTTAAGGATTTTGTAAAGCTCGGTGTGCTCTTCCTGAATATATGGGTCTTGTGTTGTTAATCCCATAATACACCGATTGTACCCAGGCCCCCACGGTATGAAATCCGGCAATGCGCATGCTAAAGACTGCTGACCTAGGCACCCAGGCGCTCTTGGTTGTTAACTCCTTTAAATTGCATTTAACTGCATTTAATTCCACTTAGAGCAAGAAAAAAATATGTGAAAGTACAGTAATCCTCTGTTTGCTCATGTTCATTAAGCAAACATCTAATGTCTGCCCTTAGTCTTGAATGGATTCTTCCTCCCCATTCCAGTTTCCATGAGGGATTATTGATTATTGTTAGTTCATGCTATGGATGAAAGTAGGAAACTTTGAACTAAACAAGCCCAGTGTGTTACTTTTGGCTTGTCATAATATGAATTAGAAAATGTTTTGGCATGCCCTAAAGATGGGAAGAAAAAATCTTGACACATAATTACTGTACAGAAAATCTGCACACCGCACACATATCACCCTCTCCAAAAACAAATTAATAATTTAACTGTTAATACGTAACATTCTTGTTAACATGGCATTCAAGTTAAGGGCATTTTCCCTTTACAGATGACATTTCACAGACAGAACCCGAAGAAGACACACAAGCAAATACAGAGGAAACAGAAGACACCAACGGGAGAAATGTGACAACAGCCACAGTAAATGATGTAAACACCTGTGAGGGATTAGAGGGAAATAGCAGTCTTCCCCAAGAGACTGAATCTGCTCAACACACACATGTACATGAAGGCAGTAACACAGAAGAGGCTGGAGCCCATAGTGGTTAGTGAACTTTATAAGTATTTAACTGTAACTTAGATGTGCAAGGTGTCAAGGAGACTGAGAGTTGAGACTTTGGAAAGTGCCCGAGTGTATGATCCCGTGTACAATGGGGTACATGTAGGGGATTTGAATTTAGGAGCTGGAGAAAATATTTGGCATAATATGCTAGATCATGCATAGGAAGATCATTTTGAATTCATAACTTTACAATGCCCCTTTATATTCATAACTATATATTATTCAACCATGGTGTTCATGTAAGTTAGTTCAAATCTTGGAACCAGACACCAAGTACTCATGCAGTGCAATGATTATTTGGAGTGTACCACTACTGTCAGAAACTTGTCAGCTTATGTGAAGTAGGAAAATGTATTTAATTTTCCTTGATAAAAGTCACATTATGTTCTTTAGCAGTGCTCATGGAGGAAAGCTCTCAAGTCCTGAACATAACCAAAGAACAGAATATACTGCCAAAACCTAAATCAAGAACAAGGACTAAGAAACAAGGAGCAAAGTCAACTACAAGAGATACAGAACTTGGGTTAGTATTTTGTGCTGTCCAAGAGGGGAGGGGGGGGGCTCTTTAGTAGTGTCATGCTAATATTTAAACTCCAAATTGAAGGGACAAGCAAAGCTGTAATCCAGCCAAAATTCATGTGTTGTGTTTTTAGACAAGATACAGAGACTGTCAGTATAACTTAATTTATATAATAACCAAATCAATGCGCGCGCTCTGATTGGTCAATCAGCTATGGTTTATTGTGCCGGTAAACCCACGGAAAAATCGCGCGTCTTCTGAATTATTATATAAAAGCAATAGACCACAAGTTTTCTATGAGTTATAGGCTGATAAACCACTTGGGATGTTGGTAGAACACTCGAAGAATTCGTAAACCACTCGCCTGCGGCTCGTGGTTTACAAATTCTTCTCCTGTTCGACCAACATCCCGCATGGTTTATAAGCTTGTAACCCATAGAAACTTGTGGTCTATTGCTTAAAAATTGGACAAGGCACAAAACGTAGCTCCACAAATGTAGCATTAACATTTTGCAGACATTTACTTTCTTGTTTTCCATATTTTAAAACAGTCCTTCAAGTATGATGAGTGAAGAAACACCAGCAAGATGTACAAGATCTAGCAGGTACACTGTCCAATGATTATTACACACAAATTAATAGATTCAATTGGCGAACACTACTACATTCAGACTTTCCTTCATTGCATATTCATTACACTATATTAATTTCTTTAATAGGAAAACCAAGATTGATACTGGCAAAAAGTCCAAGACCAAGACAGTAGACTCAGAAGATGACAACAGTGAAAAGGAAAACATTTCTAGCAATGATAATGATGATGTGTTTAAGTAATACACACATTCCAGAATTGTGTCAAATGTTGAAGACATTTAGGTAGTGTTCTTTAAGGTGGCTCAAAACAGTTTCCAGCACTTTCCAAGATGTAGATATTGATGAGTCATTATTATCTTTCTTTATCAGTTGATGCTACAATCATAGTATCAAAAAACTGCCCAATCATTGGTAAACACATTGGTATTATTTTTGTGACACAATAGGTTGCCATAGCAACACTACGTCCTGCCAAAAACACCCTTAATTTTAGCTTTAAGCTCTTATATTTCAAAAATGGCAGGGTGAAATTTTTCCTTATCATAGAATTTTGATAAGCAGGATGAGATGCAACTTTTGGCAAAGTTTAAAAAAATTCTGTACATGGGGTTCAGAGCCACCTTAAATTTTCGAAAATTAAAGGTGGCTCTGAACCCCATGTACAGAATTTTTTTAAACTTTGCCAAAAGTTGCATCTTATCCTGCTTATCAAAATTCTATAATAACAAAAAATTTCACCAAGCCGTTTTTGAAATATAAGTGCTTAAAGCTAAAATTAAGGGTGTTTTTAGCAGGTCATAGTGTTGCTATGGTAACCTATTGTGTCACAAAAATAATATCAACGTGTTCATCAATGATTGGGCAGTTTTTTTCAATACCATGATTGTAGTATCAATTGATAAAGAGTGGTAATTAAATGACTCATCAAAATCTGCATCTTGGAAAGTGCTGGAAACTGTTTTGAGCCACCTTAAACACAGAAGGTGAAAAGCTTCATTTACTACCTTTCTCTTCAAAACCCTGTTGATACTTAGCTTGTGAAATATAACAGTGAACCAAGTGTCTACAACAATTTTAACCCAAGTTGCAACCTCCAAAACTTAATACTGATACAAGTAAGAGTACTTAACAGTTAGCCTGAGTGCTTAACTATACAAATCTGGGGCAGATCTAGGAGGGATTTCATTTGGCTAAATTACAAGAGACATCACAACACGCTTACTTGGCCTCAGAATGCTGGAAATCCTACTTCCGAGAACCATAAATTAAAATAAATTAAAATTTTTTGAAGACCCCCATAAAACGGACAGCCTTCAGGGGTCTGTATCTCCAACCCCATTCTCTAAAATCCAATATCTGCCCCAACAAACAACACTGAATCACTCTGTATCTTTGTCTTAAGATACTCTGCTTAATACAATCAGCATGTCAAAGTGCACAATGTAATTGTGAGTTATGAACATGCAGGATTGTTTGAAGACATGAGAGGCTGGGAGAAGGGAGAGGCACCATGCACAGCCAAGTACTTACGACAAACACTTCTTCTCACAGTTCCTTACTGTACTATTGCTGAACAAGGCACAATCATGATTTAGTCAATTACAATTTCTATAGTTTTAAGGAATTATGTACCCTGAAACATGCGACTTAAAGGATTTTAACTGCTGATAAAGCATTTGCGTAAGGCAGATGTAGGCTGCATGCTTTATCCTGCCATTGTGAACTTGAAGTAACCAGCCACAGCATGCTGTCCAAAACTTTGAGTCAATCGAAGTGCCATTTATTTCACCACTTAATCATAGCAATTACAATTTCCTCAAAATGTGATTGGTGCATCAACTGCTGTATTTTGCTATAATTAATCTGCAAAGTTGTGATTGGACAGTGCAATTGGACAGTTACATGAGCCAATCATTTTAGGTCATGTCCACTAAATCCACCAATCAAAACATTGACTACAATCACTATAGTAACCAATAGACCTTTTTCGCTTGTACATTTTGTTTTCCCAATACAGATCATGTGATGATACTCAGGAGATTTGATCTTTTGTTTTGTTCATTAAAAAAGGTACATGCAAGCATGAATATGTCTGCATGTACTCTTTTTAATGAACAAGACAAAGGATCAAATCTCCTAAGTATCATCACATGATCTGTATTGGGAAAACAAAATGTACAAGCGAAAAAGGTCTATTCAAGAGACTGACATGGTAAAATTGTGAAGGTTTAGTGCCCAGCGACTGTTTTGAAAAGAACTTAACAACCATTTTACAAGCTATTCTCCATATTTTAATTATGATATTTAAAAATGACTATTGAAACTTTTACTTTTGTGGGAAATGTAATTGTTATGATTAATTGGTAACAGGACATCGTGTTGTCCAATTCAGTTTGTAATCATACTCGTGATTAAATTATACTCCCCCTTCGCGGTCATCCAATTTTGTTAATTGTATGATTACAGACTGAATTGGACTCCACTCAGTCTTATTACCATTATGAATGAGAAAATTTGTATAATATGAGGCCTCTCCTATTTACAGTGAAAGTTTTTGTTTATCTTTTAAGTGAGTATGAGTAGCCCTTCATTTCAAAGTTTAGTTATTTGACCATGGTGCAGCTGCTACAAAGGCACAAGTCAGCACAATATACATTAGGTGATATTTCATTCCTTGTTTCTCAAAATTGTTGTTCCAAGTTGGAAGCTTAGTAAAGATTACTCTTACATAAAAGAGACTGGTTTCCTGGTTTTGTTTCCACCTAGCAATATTTAATACATTAAAGTCTCAACACTTCTTGAATAACAAAACATTCAAATCCTTTTACATCCTTCCTACCCTGTAGGATATTCAATTAAAATATATAGATTAAATAATAAAAAATAAACCACTAAAATGAAACTTGTCCAATTGCCTTAAACTTGCTTCAACCCATGCCATTTCCTAAACCCTTAAGAAATCTAAAGGTTGTTATCAACTTCCCTTGCTTAAATGCACTGAATATTCACTTGAAATTTCAGCTGTCTTCCCTTTTCACTAGGCTTTGTGCAGAAAGTTAAATACTGAGAGTATAGCTCATTTTTGATGGAATGTTGAAGTAGTGGCCTGAAATGTGAGCCTTTCCCTTGTCCCTTGACACAACCCTGAGGGTTAATGCAAGGGGTGGTGGGGATAACTACATGTAGCACTTCAGGCTGATGGTAATTACTACTGTTCCGTTGATATGCGACTTCCGAAAACAAAACACCCGCAGAAAGGTTTCCAAAATTTCCATCAATCATACATGTTTTTGACAGATCGGATCGAAATCCACCAATCACAGCCTGCTAGCATGACGTAAAAAAGGTCTGAAGGTCACACTAGTGGCTGTGATTGGTGGATTTCGATCCGATCTGTCGATAACACGCAAGTCTGAAGGAAACTTTGGAAACGTTTCCGCAGGTGTTTTGTTTTCCAAAGTCGCGTATCATCGAAAACAGTAAAAAGCCATGACATTTTAATGCTTATTGTGAACACTTATGACCGTTACTCTATGTCATGGGCTAGCAAATGGAGGTTTGGGGGCACCTGTACAAAGAAACTATACTCTGCTTGGTTATTTGAGCAAAGTTGGTCTAAAAAGTTTCTCAGACAATTAAGATGCTCTGCAGCTCACTGCTGCACTCTACGCAAGTGAATCTTGTTTCATCAATTCTCCAGCACCCTTTGTGCAATCAGCTTTGTGATCAGAGTACGGACATTAAAGTTTTGAGCACCGGTATCAGTCACTGTGATGACTTCGCACAATAACTTATAAGATTTAAAATACGCTTTGAAAGGTGAAAGTTAATTACAGCATATTAAGATGAGCCTATGAAAAAGATTGAAGACTACAACATGATCGAGTCATGGCATGTGCAGCAAAGCCCCCAATGAATGACCCATTCCGTAAGAGAACCTTTCAATTCAGCAGCTCAACTAAACTGAATTTAAGTTAACTCTTTTATTGTACAACGTTTCAGTAGAGTAAATAAACTGCAAACCTACAAAAACTTGACTGAGTATTTACATTAGCTCCCAAATATATATAGCTAAAATCCTACTATTTACTGTGTCGATTAGTTACTATTTGATTCATCACAGTAAACTTAAGTGTAAACAAGAAACTGTTCTGTGAGTGCAACCACAAAATACTTTATGCAAATGACACTGTAGTCTGGACTAACATTTCGTTCTTACTTGTTATATTTACAACCAAATAAAACTAACAAAGACATGTACACCCTTGTAACTAAAAATTGAAAATATTGTCCAGTCAGTTGAATAAGCACTGGTCTTAAAAATTCCTACTGGAGGTGCTCTGAACATTATAATTCAAACCAAAAACACATTTCGTTTAACACCCATGGCATCCTGATTTACAAAACCACAAGTATGGCTTAAGTTGCCAACAATCTCTTTGTGAAATGTGATTCACTCAGAGGAAACAAGATTGGTAATTATTTCACTGACTGTCCCACCTAGCTATCAATATTAGATCTCAAAGGTACATGTATACTAAAATTTAAAAATATTTTCTCCAGCACAGCACAATTACAGTGCTATGAATTTGTAACCACTGGATAACCTTTGGAGTGATAGTAAAGATAATGTAGAATCAAGATATAAAAGAACCAAATGCATTTTGAACTGATGAATTTTCCCAAGGTCTGTAAGTACTACATTGCTGGAAAAGGTTTGTTTTTACTTCCGAAGTAAATGTGGATAATAGTATTTTCATCCCATCAGTTCTTATTTTCCAAGTAAATGTTGATATTATTTTCACCCTATCAGTTCTTATTTTACCATAATAACAATAAGTTTAGAATCATGGTAACTGGAAGTCTCAAGAGCACTTAATTATGGTGCTAGGAAAACCTTTCTTATAATGGCCTATAAAGGGAGTTAAGAAGACTTACAGACATTGAAAACAACAATCCCCTGTGCAAAAGCTTTGCAAAAAATTCAACACTATTTATAATTTAAAATACTACTTAATAAACTGACAAGAAATAGAGAGTTCAGACAATGCAAAATTCCTTGTCACAAACTAGCATTGTTCCTCAATTGGGACATTAGGAATAACTGGAAGAGACTGTGCCTTTTTGTTCCGCTGGCTTCGTCTGAGGTGGACCCTAGTGTTGACATGCTGAAGTAATAAAAAGTAATAAGAAAAAGCAGATGAGAAGATTCACAGAGATCTAGATGATCTTCCTCTGACTTCTGTTTTGTGCTCTTGTCTGAAATAAAAGAGTTATAGAGTTATGTGTTAGCACCAATTGGTTAGTCTTGCCCAGGACTCATTGACAACTGAACTGTATAAATTTGTAAAGACTGAGCTTTAAAAATGTAACATCCTATGAGAAAGCTGACTAACTCTGGAATAAAAACAGATGCTACAGAAATAACACAGAGAGACTGACACATTGTCTTCTATAGTTGGCATTTTACCACTGAAATCATAAATCTTTGGTTTAAACACTTTACCAGTAATACTTCACCAAAGCTGACATTGCTGGTACTAGATACTACACAGTCAGGATGTTTATCATCAAATCTTTTCACAAACTTAACTAGGAGGTTTTACAGTTCACTGATGTTTAAAGCCTGTGGTTAGCATGTGATCCACTTCTGACGAGAGCCACAGAAGAAAGTTACGACAAGCTTCAACAAGAGCACAACATCAGAATGTACTATGAACTTGACATACTTATCACAAAAATCATTATTAATAATAATTATATCAGAAGTTTCCTTTTCTGCATGTGAATGGTCATTTTCACTGTTTGTGAAGACTAATTTTTACTACCTAACAATGCTGCATGCAGGGTTTTTTAAAATATTTTTTTGTGATGTCAGTATCATCTTTTACATCAACCTATTTAAAAGGCAACCCTCACTTTGCAATTGAAAAGACAATAATAATATACTAATTATTTACCATTTTATCAATCCTGTCTAAGTAATCGACTAAAGAATACTTTTTAATATTCAAATTAATTAAAAGCTTGTTTTATATTTATGTACATTTACAGTATATTACCTTTAGGGTTTGAAGAATTGGTCTATACTTAGCATGCATACACATGTATATTGAGTTATGGATGCATGCAAGAAGTGTAGAGAGCACAAAAGAAGTGTAAGAGTTGCTAGCGGCAATAATAGAGAGCAACTCTAGGTTCTTGACAACTTGGGTGCCAGAACAGGTTTTACTTGAGACAGGGTTCGTACACTTATGACCCATCAAAATTCCATGACTTTCCATGACTTTTTCCATGACTTTTTGAAATATTCCATGACCTAAGTTAAGCTAC
Source organism: Platygyra sinensis (assembly GCA_019787425.1). Lineage (NCBI taxonomy): Eukaryota > Metazoa > Cnidaria > Anthozoa > Scleractinia > Merulinidae > Platygyra > Platygyra sinensis. Next base: position 28,847 of record JAHPZR010034215.1, read on the forward strand.
TGCCCTCCGGCAGTAGTGTCAAAACAATCATTTATTCAGCTCAAATTACGTTTGATTTTTGGACTCGCCGGTTAATTTTTCAACTTTGGATCTTAATGCCTTTCATTCATAGAAAACATACTGATTTTCCATGACTTTCCATGACCTACACCTAAATTTCAGGACTTTCCAGGCCTGGAAAATGAAATTGTAAAATTCCATGACTTTCCAGGTTTTCCATGACCTGTACGAACCCTGTGAGATTAACAATCTACAAAGTTTTTCACAATGCAAGTTGAAGGAAAACAAAGGTCAGGATCCTAACACACCAAAGTCGGTTAAACAACTGTTGAATAAAAATGCTAAACCTGGTTTTCAAAATTGTCAATGAGAAATTTGCTTCTTCAAATTAATTACAATGAAAATGTAGACAAACAAAGTAAAAAAGACTCAATGAAAATAAAATCAAACAAAGCCAAAATACTCATTAAGTTTAAGTATAAACATCTTAGCTTGGCAAAAGTCAAAAGCTCGAAGTAGGTTTTAGTTTGTTCAGAATAATCTTCACATGGCCGAAACTTAAACAAAAGAAACCTGCACTAAACTCAAGGGAAATTTGGCAGCTTAATCATAAAAAATCATAATTTCCTTGATTGCGATTGGTTTAAAAACTCCCATTTTCCACTAATTCACTTACTAAGTTGTTATCGGACAGGTTGTTATCAGACAGTTCAATAAGTACCCAGCACAAATGCTTGAAGTAGCCAATGACTTGCACCAGACGATAGCTCATTTTCATTTTGAAAACCCTGTTATGTAGCTTAAGGAGGGTTAGTAAAGACATGGCATAGCTTAAGGAGAGTCAGTAAATACATGGCTGTGTCCCTCATAAGTTCTTGTGGAGGATCCAGAATAGTATGAAGCTGAAGTTGACTGTTAAATTAGTAAGAAATTAAAACTGAAATTAATCTTTTAATGTTAGTAAAAGTTTAGTTGAACATTATGTTTGGTTAATACCATCTAAATTAAAAAGTAAAAAAGTTAATTTTTATCAGACTTCAATAACACTTCTATCAAGGTAACTCATTAGTCTTTACGTGTAGTTATGCCAACTTTCGTAAGACATCATTATACTACTGTACAAAAGTCACTAGGTTCGCTTAAAAGTTTAAAGTAAATATAAATCTCCTTAAAAAAAATTACAACAAAACCATGTAACTACCTCAAAATGGTCATAGCCTGAACCATGAACTTTTGGACGGGTCGAAGTTCTCTAAAATTGAACAGAATCAAACACAAACAGTAAAAAATAGGTTCAAAAACTACCCTGAATGGTATACTCACAGAACGGTACATAACATTACTATCTAAACAGCTGGATCTTTAATATTATAGTAGCATTTACATTGAAACAGACTTACCCCATGAGAACGTGGAAGAGTAGATGATTTATAGCGGCTTGAGCTCTGTGATGTAGAAGACCGTTTAGAGACCCTGGTTTTAGATTCCTCTGGATTCTCTCTCAATTCGTCCCTTAGTTTTGCACTGAGAAGAAAGTGACATCAAAAGCATTACCATAATAAAACAAGACAAAGGAAGAAAAGGAATGTTACAAGTTTCAGCTTGTATATAGCACTGTGCATGTCAGACGAATCAGACTTGACATTAGGTAGCTCACAGCTTTGGAAACATGGTCATGTTTTGCAGCAATAAAACAGACCTTATCATATTTTAGAAGTGATCTTGGTGGGTAAGCAACAAACATCAGAAATAACAGTTTGTCTCTGGTTTGTATGGGAACAATATACTTCATGTGAATGTCAAATTCTCACGTGGCACTGGCTAATTTTTATCGTCAATAAGAGTGTCATTTGCATAAAGTATTTTGTGGTTGCACTCACAGAACAGTTTCTTGTTTACACTTAAGTTTACTGTGATGAATCAAATAGTAACTAATCGACACAGTAAATAGTAGGATTTTAGCTATATATATTTGGGAGCTAATGTAAATACTCAGTAAGTTTTTGTAGGTTTGCACTTTATTTACTCTACTGAAACGTTGTACAATAAAAGAGTTAACTTAAATTCAGTTCAGTTGAGCTGCTGAATAGAAAGGTTCTCTTACGGGCAGAAGTAGAAAGAATGGGTCATTCATTGGGGGCTTTGCTGCACATGCCATGACTTGATCATGTTGTTGTCTTCAATCTTTCCCATAGGCTCATCTTAATATGCTGTAATTAACTTTCACCTTTCAAAGCGTATTTTAAATCTTATAAGTTATTATGCGAAGTCACCACACTGACTGATACCAGTGCTCAAAACTTTAATGTCCATACTCTGATCACAAAGCTGATTGCACAAAGGGTGCTGGAGAATTGATGACACAAGATTCACTTGCGTAGAGTGCAGCAGTTAGCTGCAGAGCATCTTAATTGTCTGAGAAACTTTTTAGACCAACTTTGCTCAAATAACGAAGCAGAGTATAGTTTTCTTTGTACAGGTGCCCCCAAACCTCCATTTGCTAACCCATGACATAGAGTAAAGGTGACAAGTGTTCACAATAAGCATTAAAATGTCATGGCTTACCACCTTTTTCGTTGATACGCGACTTTGGAAAACAAAACACCCGCGGAAACGTTTCCAAAGTTTCCTTCAGTCTTGTGTGTTATTGACAGATCAGATCGAAATCCACCAATCACAGCCACTAGTGTGACCTTCAGACCTTTTACGTCATGCTAGCGGGCTGTGATTGGTGGATTTCAATCCGATCTGTCAAAAACATGTATGATTGTCCTGACCTTTGTTTTCCTTCAACTTGCATTGTGAAAAACTTTGTAGATTGTTAATCTCACAGGGTTCGTACAGGTCATGGAAAACCTGGAAAGTCATGGAATTTTACAATTTCATTTTCCAGGCCTGGAAAGTCCTGAAATTTAGGTGTAGGTCATGGAAAGTCATGGAAAATCAGTATGTTTTCTATGAATGAAAGGCATTAAGATCCAAAGTTGAAAATTAACCGGCGAGTCCAAAAATCAAACGTAATTTGAGCTGAATAAATGATTGTTTTGACACTACTGCCGGAGGGCAGTAGCTTAACTTAGGTCATGGAATATTTCAAAAAGTCATGGAAAAAGTCATGGAAAGTCATGGAATTTTGATGGGTCATAAGTGTACGAACCCTGTCTCAAGTAAAACCTGTTCTGGCACCCAAGTTGTCAAGAACCTAGAGTTGCTCTCTATTATTGCCGCTAGCAACTCTTACACTTCTTTTGTGCTCTCTACACTTCTTGCATGCATCCATAACTCAATATACATGTGTATGCATGCTAAGTATAGACCAATTCTTCAAACCCTAAAGGTAATATACTGTAAATGTACATAAATATAAAACAAGCTTTTAATTAATTTGAATATTAAAAAGTATTCTTTAGTCGATTACTTAGACAGGATTGATAAAATGGTAAATAATTAGTATATTATTATTGTCTTTTCAATTGCAAAGTGAGGGTTGCCTTTTAAATAGGTTGATGTAAAAGATGATACTGACATCACAAAAAAATATTTTAAAAAACCCTGCATGCAGCATTGTTAGGTAGTAAAAATTAGTCTTCACAAACAGTGAAAATGACCATTCACATGCAGAAAAGGAAACTTCTGATATAATTATTATTAATAATGATTTTTGTGATAAGTATGTCAAGTTCATAGTACATTCTGATGTTGTGCTCTTGTTGAAGCTTGTCGTAACTTTCTTCTGTGGCTCTCGTCAGAAGTGGATCACATGCTAACCACAGGCTTTAAACATCAGTGAACTGTAAAACCTCCTAGTTAAGTTTGTGAAAAGATTTGATGATAAACATCCTGACTGTGTAGTATCTAGTACCAGCAATGTCAGCTTTGGTGAAGTATTACTGGTAAAGTGTTTAAACCAAAGATTTATGATTTCAGTGGTAAAATGCCAACTATAGAAGACAATGTGTCAGTCTCTCTGTGTTATTTCTGTAGCATCTGTTTTTATTCCAGAGTTAGTCAGCTTTCTCATAGGATGTTACATTTTTAAAGCTCAGTCTTTACAAATTTATACAGTTCAGTTGTCAATGAGTCCTGGGCAAGACTAACCAATTGGTGCTAACACATAACTCTATAACTCTTTTATTTCAGACAAGAGCACAAAACAGAAGTCAGAGGAAGATCATCTAGATCTCTGTGAATCTTCTCATCTGCTTTTTCTTATTACTTTTTATTACTTCAGCATGTCAACACTAGGGTCCACCTCAGACGAAGCCAGCGGAACAAAAAGGCACAGTCTCTTCCAGTTATTCCTAATGTCCCAATTGAGGAACAATGCTAGTTTGTGACAAGGAATTTTGCATTGTCTGAACTCTCTATTTCTTGTCAGTTTATTAAGTAGTATTTTAAATTATAAATAGTGTTGAATTTTTTGCAAAGCTTTTGCACAGGGGATTGTTGTTTTCAATGTCTGTAAGTCTTCTTAACTCCCTTTATAGGCCATTATAAGAAAGGTTTTCCTAGCACCATAATTAAGTGCTCTTGAGACTTCCAGTTACCATGATTCTAAACTTATTGTTATTATGGTAAAATAAGAACTGATAGGGTGAAAATAATATCAACATTTACTTGGAAAATAAGAACTGATGGGATGAAAATACTATTATCCACATTTACTTCGGAAGTAAAAACAAACCTTTTCCAGCAATGTAGTACTTACAGACCTTGGGAAAATTCATCAGTTCAAAATGCATTTGGTTCTTTTATATCTTGATTCTACATTATCTTTACTATCACTCCAAAGGTTATCCAGTGGTTACAAATTCATAGCACTGTAATTGTGCTGTGCTGGAGAAAATATTTTTAAATTTTAGTATACATGTACCTTTGAGATCTAATATTGATAGCTAGGTGGGACAGTCAGTGAAATAATTACCAATCTTGTTTCCTCTGAGTGAATCACATTTCACAAAGAGATTGTTGGCAACTTAAGCCATACTTGTGGTTTTGTAAATCAGGATGCCATGGGTGTTAAACGAAATGTGTTTTTGGTTTGAATTATAATGTTCAGAGCACCTCCAGTAGGAATTTTTAAGACCAGTGCTTATTCAACTGACTGGACAATATTTTCAATTTTTAGTTACAAGGGTGTACATGTCTTTGTTAGTTTTATTTGGTTGTAAATATAACAAGTAAGAACGAAATGTTAGTCCAGACTACAGTGTCATTTGCATAAAGTATTTTGTGGTTGCACTCACAGAACAGTTTCTTGTTTACACTTAAGTTTACTGTGATGAATCAAATAGTAACTAATCGACACAGTAAATAGTAGGATTTTAGCTATATATATTTGGGAGCTAATGTAAATACTCAGTCAAGTTTTTGTAGGTTTGCAGTTTATTTACTCTACTGAAACGTTGTACAATAAAAGAGTTAACTTAAATTCAGTTTAGTTGAGCTGCTGAATTGAAAGGTTCTCTTACGGAATGGGTCATTCATTGGGGGCTTTGCTGCACATGCCATGACTCGATCATGTTGTAGTCTTCAATCTTTTTCATAGGCTCATCTTAATATGCTGTAATTAACTTTCACCTTTCAAAGCGTATTTTAAATCTTATAAGTTATTGTGCGAAGTCATCACAGTGACTGATACCGGTGCTCAAAACTTTAATGTCCGTACTCTGATCACAAAGCTGATTGCACAAAGGGTGCTGGAGAATTGATGAAACAAGATTCACTTGCGTAGAGTGCAGCAGTGAGCTGCAGAGCATCTTAATTGTCTGAGAAACTTTTTAGACCAACTTTGCTCAAATAACCAAGCAGAGTATAGTTTCTTTGTACAGGTGCCCCCAAACCTCCATTTGCTAGCCCATGACATAGAGTAACGGTCATAAGTGTTCACAATAAGCATTAAAATGTCATGGCTTTTTACTGTTTTCGATGATACGCGACTTTGGAAAACAAAACACCTGCGGAAACGTTTCCAAAGTTTCCTTCAGACTTGCGTGTTATCGACAGATCGGATCGAAATCCACCAATCACAGCCACTAGTGTGACCTTCAGACCTTTTTTACGTCATGCTAGCAGGCTGTGATTGGTGGATTTCGATCCGATCTGTCAAAAACATGTATGATTGATGGAAATTTTGGAAACCTTTCTGCGGGTGTTTTGTTTTCGGAAGTCGCATATCAACGGAACAGTAGTAATTACCATCAGCCTGAAGTGCTACATGTAGTTATCCCCACCACCCCTTGCATTAACCCTCAGGGTTGTGTCAAGGGACAAGGGAAAGGCTCACATTTCAGGCCACTACTTCAACATTCCATCAAAAATGAGCTATACTCTCAGTATTTAACTTTCTGCACAAAGCCTAGTGAAAAGGGAAGACAGCTGAAATTTCAAGTGAATATTCAGTGCATTTAAGCAAGGGAAGTTGATAACAACCTTTAGATTTCTTAAGGGTTTAGGAAATGGCATGGGTTGAAGCAAGTTTAAGGCAATTGGACAAGTTTCATTTTAGTGGTTTATTTTTTATTATTTAATCTATATATTTTAATTGAATATCCTACAGGGTAGGAAGGATGTAAAAGGATTTGAATGTTTTGTTATTCAAGAAGTGTTGAGACTTTAATGTATTAAATATTGCTAGGTGGAAACAAAACCAGGAAACCAGTCTCTTTTATGTAAGAGTAATCTTTACTAAGCTTCCAACTTGGAACAACAATTTTGAGAAACAAGGAATGAAATATCACCTAATGTATATTGTGCTGACTTGTGCCTTTGTAGCAGCTGCACCATGGTCAAATAACTAAACTTTGAAATGAAGGGCTACTCATACTCACTTAAAAGATAAACAAAAACTTTCACTGTAAATAGGAGAGGCCTCATATTATACAAATTTTCTCATTCATAATGGTAATAAGACTGAGTGGAGTCCAATTCAGTCTGTAATCATACAATTAACAAAATTGGATGACCGCGAAGGGGGAGTATAATTTAATCACGAGTATGATTACAAACTGAATTGGACAACACGATGTCCTGTTACCAATTAATCATAACAATTACATTTCCCACAAAAGTAAAAGTTTCAATAGTCATTTTTAAATATCATAATTAAAATATGGAGAATAGCTTGTAAAATGGTTGTTAAGTTCTTTTCAAAACAGTCGCTGGGCACTAAACCTTCACAATTTTACCATGTCAGTCTCTTGAATAGACCTTTTTCGCTTGTACATTTTGTTTTCCCAATACAGATCATGTGATGATACTTAGGAGATTTGATCCTTTGTCTTGTTCATTAAAAAGAGTACATGCAGACATATTCATGCTTGCATGTACCTTTTTTAATGAACAAAACAAAAGATCAAATCTCCTGAGTATCATCACATGATCTGTATTGGGAAAACAAAATGTACAAGCGAAAAAGGTCTATTGGTTACTATAGTGATTGTAGTCAATGTTTTGATTGGTGGATTTAGTGGACATGACCTAAAATGATTGGCTCATGTAACTGTCCAATTGCACTGTCCAATCACAACTTTGCAGATTAATTATAGCAAAATACAGCAGTTGATGCACCAATCACATTTTGAGGAAATTGTAATTGCTATGATTAAGTGGTGAAATAAATGGCACTTCGATTGACTCAAAGTTTTGGACAGCATGCTGTGGCTGGTTACTTCAAGTTCACAATGGCAGGATAAAGCATGCAGCCTACATCTGCCTTACGCAAATGCTTTATCAGCAGTTAAAATCCTTTAAGTCGCATGTTTCAGGGTACATAATTCCTTAAAACTATAGAAATTGTAATTGACTAAATCATGATTGTGCCTTGTTCAGCAATAGTACAGTAAGGAACTGTGAGAAGAAGTGTTTGTCGTAAGTACTTGGCTGTGCATGGTGCCTCTCCCTTCTCCCAGCCTCTCATGTCTTCAAACAATCCTGCATGTTCATAACTCACAATTACATTGTGCACTTTGACATGCTGATTGTATTAAGCAGAGTATCTTAAGACAAAGATACAGAGTGATTCAGTGTTGTTTGTTGGGGCAGATATTGGATTTTAGAGAATGGGGTTGGAGATACAGACCCCTGAAGGCTGTCCGTTTTATGGGGGTCTTCAAAAAATTTTAATTTATTTTAATTTATGGTTCTCGGAAGTAGGATTTCCAGCATTCTGAGGCCAAGTAAGCGTGTTGTGATGTCTCTTGTAATTTAGCCAAATGAAATCCCTCCTAGATCTGCCCCAGATTTGTATAGTTAAGCACTCAGGCTAACTGTTAAGTACTCTTACTTGTATCAGTATTAAGTTTTGGAGGTTGCAACTTGGGTTAAAATTGTTGTAGACACTTGGTTCACTGTTATATTTCACAAGCTAAGTATCAACAGGGTTTTGAAGAGAAAGGTAGTAAATGAAGCTTTTCACCTTCTGTGTTTAAGGTGGCTCAAAACAGTTTCCAGCACTTTCCAAGATGCAGATTTTGATGAGTCATTTAATTACCACTCTTTATCAATTGATACTACAATCATGGTATTGAAAAAAACTGCCCAATCATTGATGAACACGTTGATATTATTTTTGTGACACAATAGGTTACCATAGCAACACTATGACCTGCTAAAAACACCCTTAATTTTAGCTTTAAGCACTTATATTTCAAAAACGGCTTGGTGAAATTTTTTGTTATTATAGAATTTTGATAAGCAGGATAAGATGCAACTTTTGGCAAAGTTTAAAAAAATTCTGTACATGGGGTTCAGAGCCACCTTTAATTTTCGAAAATTTAAGGTGGCTCTGAACCCCATGTACAGAATTTTTTTAAACTTTGCCAAAAGTTGCATCTCATCCTGCTTATCAAAATTCTATGATAAGGAAAAATTTCACCCTGCCATTTTTGAAATATAAGAGCTTAAAGCTAAAATTAAGGGTGTTTTTGGCAGGACGTAGTGTTGCTATGGCAACCTATTGTGTCACAAAAATAATACCAATGTGTTTACCAATGATTGGGCAGTTTTTTGATACTATGATTGTAGCATCAACTGATAAAGAAAGATAATAATGACTCATCAA
>JAHPZR010034219.1:0-2500 GCA_019787425.1 Platygyra sinensis
ACTATTTTCACGTTTCCTTCAATTTGAAGGTAATTCTGTCTATGGCCAAAATAACTCAAAATACTGCGACTAAGCTTCTTTAATAACGACTTAAAGAAAGCTATTTAGTGTTTCGCGAGTGTAAATAAAAGACATTTACATTTTCTTTTCAGTTTAGAAGAATACAACGAGGTAACGTGGCAAAAGACATATTTTTCCAGTGACAGAGCAACATTTCCCTTCTGTCATAAAAAGAGATAGTCTATTCTAGCCTTAAAAAGGACAAAAGCTATGGCTTTTTATTCGCTCAAATGTGCAAGTTATTTTAAGCCCGCCGTGCATTTTAGCCTTTGCTTTTATGTAATTACAATTCCTTGGGCCATACACAGTATTTGCAGGACACACTGGAAATGCTCGTACTTTGAGCCAAATTAAACGTTTCGACGGCCCTCTTCTCTAGATCTGTAGATTTTCTGAACGTTATATATAACCCGCTTTTCAAGTGCAAAGCAGAGTCATTACTTACTTCGTGTAAGGATTTCAGTTTTCCTATTTTCAATTGATGTTTGAAACAAACAAAAGAAACTCCCTTGAGATTGCACCACTGTGCATTGGCCAGTCAGTCTAATTAAATTTATTTAATATGAAAATACTTTTCATAATGTTGTACTATTTGTTTATAATAAGTAGCTGTCATAGAATTTTTCTAAAAATTTACTAGGTTTTGGAATTCCCAAAGTTGCACAATTGAAGATATATCATTTACAAATCAAATCATAGTTATTATTAGCATCTCGTAAACTGTTTAACTCATGATCCTTGGTTTCTGTACAGGTTTTTTTAAACGAGGACAATATAACAACCCATTGAACATTTATTTATCAGCGGAAGCAAAGAAACAACAATCGAATAAAGAAAATAACAGATGTTCTAATTTAATTCTTGCCCCTAGGGTTTCCGATTCTTTTCCTTGGAGCAGACCAAAAGCTATGCAGCCTTACGTGGACATGAAATGCCAATATCGGCGACAAAGAATGAGTTTTGCAAGTGAGCCGCACCCGAAGACCAAAATATTTCATCTGATACTCTGACATGAAAAGACAAGATTTAAACGGACTGCGTAGAGCTGCATTAACTTTAAATAGCTTCAAAATGCCTTCAGGTGTTTAGGTAAAAAAGAAATTGAAATCTTCGATTCCATGCCAAACTAGATACAGCAATGATAATGTTTACCTCTCTCGTCTGACTTCCCATCATATCCTTATGATCCTGCTGAAACTGAACAAGAGCCATCTTGCAACTGACTGCAGTAACTTCTTGAGGGTATTTCACTTTGAAACGCCTCGACTAAGTTAATCGCAAAACGCGTGTAGGGTGGCAGAGATCGGATCAAGCTTCCTAGCACCGCGCGAAGGACGCGAGATTAAAGTAATTTAAAGGGACGCCAACTTAAAAAGATCAGTGAATTTTCGAAATAATCTGTCTCCGTCACCATTGGCTGCCCAATCTTAACATGAACAATGCATAATCCTACTGTGAATTACCTTCGGTTTATGTTTTTATTTAATGAGATCTATCATGGAAACTTTACCATTGCTCCGGTAATGACAACGTAGAATCTGGTGTCTCCAAAAAAACGCGGCGGCGGATCATCAATTGATGTTCCCGTCGCAGCGTGGTATGTGTTTGGATCCAGTAGTCTCTTATATATTGGATAAAACGGTGCGTGTCAGAGATCGTTGCGCATAGCTCCAATACAACACAATAAGCACCTTGTATTGAAAACGCGACATTCTGACTGACGTACATTCTATTGTTAAAGAAAGAATGCGGTAAAATGAGTGCAAGTTTGTCATGGAAAACACTAATGAGTTTTGTGTCGGCTTGACTGTTGAATAAGTCGAACAGGAATTTGAAGAAACAAATTTATGAAATGGGATGCCACTTAACTAAATTAGAAATTGGAACGATTGATATCGTCAATAGCATTAGAAGTAAAAATAAAATAAACTCACACGCAATCTCATTTCGCTTTTGTTAGTTATGCAATTTAAATTTGTTCTTTCTTTAGTTTGCCTTTGTAATTTTATGAAAGGCGATACAGCCAAGAACGTGATCGGTGAGGGCGCGAGGAGAATGGGAGGGAGGCAAGGCGGGAAAAAGGTTCCCATAGTCTCTAGTCTTTTTGAGAAACGAAGTTGAGTTGTCTGGAGCTGAGATCTTCAGTCGCTTGTTTGTTTTTTTTTGGTTTGTTTATCGGGTGTTTTCTTGATTGATTTATATTTGGAGGCCAACAATGGCAAAAAACGACTCAAATAACCGTCAATCGATCGAAGGCAGAAACCTCTCGGGAAATAATGAAATAAAGGGCTCCAGCGAGTTGATATTTTTAGATTCTTGAAGTATTGTGTTTGGACACAACTGCAACGTGGAAGATTCAAACTGGACAAGCGACAAATCAAAATTTAAATGTCGCTTAGAACTTTTTAATCCGCAGGTGATGGATGCCGCCAAGGTGCGT
>JAHPZR010034219.1:7500-55000 GCA_019787425.1 Platygyra sinensis
AGGGGTCTCCTTTGCGATTCGGAGATCACGCTTGAGCGACTCGACTTCAGCTCGAAGTGTGATCGCTTCTGAACGAAGCATCTGCAAAACGGCATCTTTCTCCTTGATTTCTTCACGGTAAACTCTAACTTGATTGTCGATTTGAATGGACACTTCACGCTCGTTCTTTGTTCTCGTGTCGATCATTTGCTGGCGGAGGCTGTCTCTCTCTTTGCAGATTGCTTCATATGAGTTTTGCAGGGTAACAAACTCGGTACTGCTGCGGATGACGGAAGGGCTTATTACCGATGATTCCATCCTAACGCGTTCCACCTCTACATCACTTCGCTGTTTAATGGTCGTCAAGTCCCTCTTCAATCCTTCAATTTCTGCCTGAAATGCCATGACTTCAGTGCGAAGTCTGTTGATTTCTACTTCCTTGTCTCTAATCTCTTCACGGTACATTTTGATTTGGTTTTCGTGCTCTTGGTCTCCCTTCATCTTGATATCTATAACCTGGCCTCTCAGTGTATCTCGTTCTTTGCAAACCTCTTCGTACGTGCGCTGTAAGGAGACGAACTCCGCACTACCACGGATATCCGGGAACCTTAATGTGTTGACTTCTTTCTTGAGACGTTCAATTTCAATCAAATAGGTTTCCTGGTTGCCGAGATCTCTCTTGAATCCCTCAATTTCAACCTTGAATGACATGCCCTCTGATCGAAGTCTGTTGATTTCTACTTCTTTCTCTCTGATCTCTTCGCGATAAATTCTCATTTGGTTTTCATGTTCTTGGTCTCCCTTCATCTTGATGTCAACCACTTGGCCTCTCAGTGAATCCCGTTCTTTGCACACTTCTTCGTACGTTCGCTGCAAGGAGATAAACTCTGCGCTACCACGGATATCAGGGAATCTTAATGTGTTGACCTCTTTCTTCAAACGTTCTATTTCAGTCAGATAAGCCTCTTGCTTGCCGAGGTCTCTCTTGAAGCCTTCAATTTCAGCCTTAAATGTCATGCCTTCAGATCGAAGTCTGTTGATTTCTACTTCCTTCTCCCTTATCTCTTCACGATAAATTCTCACTTGGCTTTCAAGGTTCTGTTCTCCCTTCATCTTCATATCTACCACTTGGCCTCTCAGCGCTTCTCGTTCTTTGCAAACTTCTTCGTATGTTTGCTGCAAGGAGATAAACTCTACGCTACCACGAATGTCAGGGAACATTAATGTGTTGACTTCCTTCTTCAAGCGGTCTATTTCAATCAGATAGGCGTCTTGATTACCGAGATCTCTCTTTAATCCTTCAATTTCCGCCTTAAATGACATGCTCTCTAGGCGAAGTTTTTCCATTGCTACCTCTTTCTGTCTAATCTCTTCACGGTAGATTCTCACTTCGTTCTCAAGCTCCTGGTCTCCCTTCATCTTGATGTCAACAACCTGGCCTCTCAATGCGTCCCGTTCTTTACAGACTTCTTCGTAGGTTCGCTGCATGGCGATAAACTCTGCGCTAGCACGGATGTTAGGGAACCTAAGTGTGGTAACTTCCTTCTTGAGGCGTTCAATTTCAATCAGATAGGACTCCTGGTTGCCGAGATCCCGTTTAAATCCTTCAATTTCAGCTTTAAATGTCATTCCTTCTGATCGAAGCCTGTTGATTTCTACTTCTTTCTCTCTCATTTCTTCGCGGTAGATTCTCACTTGGTTCTCATGCTCTTGGTCTCCCTTCATCTTTATGTCGATAACCTGGCTTCTTAATGTATCTCGTTCTTTACAAACTTCTTCGTAAGTTCGTTGTAGGGAGATAAACTCTGCGCTGCCTCGAATGTCAGGGAATCTCAGTTCGTTAACTTCTTTCTTCAGACGTTCGATCTCGGTGAGATAAGCCTCTTGGTTGCCCAGTTGCCTCTTTAGACCATCTATTTCTGTCTGGTACTTCATGCTCTCAGCCTGCAAGCGAGTGATGAGGGTTTCTTTCTCTCTTATCTCTGTGCGGTACATTTCGGTGCGACTTTCTATCTTAACGATTAAGTCCCTTTCACCCTTGGATCTTAGCTCAGCAATCTGTCCGCGGAGTGTATCTCGTTCTTGGCACATTACTTCATACTGTTGCCTCAAGGAATCGTAGTCTGATTTGCTGTAGAAAGTGCTTCGTTCACGCTTTAGACCATCAACTTCTTCCATAAGACGTTTGTTCTGGGATGAGAATCTTTCAATGGTCAAATCTTTCTCTTTGATCTCTTGTCGGAAACCATCAGTTTGAATTTGAATTTGAAAGGTTGTATCTTGTTCGCTCCTTGACTTGAAATCTTCAAACTGCCTTTGGATGTAATCACGTTCTCGGCAGACATCTTCGTAAGATCGCTTGACGGACTCGAACTCCACAATGCGTTTGTTTAATGCATTGATCTCGTTCTTCAGACGATCGATCTCCACCAAGTATCCATCTATCATGAACTGCTTGCTGTCAGCTTCTCTCTTGAACATCTCAAACTCTGCTTGGAACTTCATGTTTTCAGAACGGAAGTTGCTAATGGTGACCTCCTTTTCCCTGATCTCTTCACGGTATATTCTGATCTGATTTTCCACTTGGACTGTAATTTCACGTTCGCTATTGGATCTAAACTCAATCAGGTCAAGTCGAATGGCATCTCTCTCCTTCAGCACGTCTTCGTACATTCGTCGCAGTGACTCGTATTCTGTGGTGGTGACCGTTGTTGACTTGAGTGTGATGATATCGCCTTTAAGCCGCTCAATCTCGGCTTGATAGCCTTCAATAAAGTGCTGTTTGCTCTCAAAATCTCGCTTGAGCACGTCAAAGTTCATCTGGATGGACATGGCCTCGGACCGAAGCTTGGCGATCTCCATTTCCTTTTCTCTGATCTCTTTCTGGAAGATCACAGTCTTGTTTTCCACCTGAATCAGAACATCGCGCTCAGATCTTGACTTGAAATCAATCAGCTCCTCTCTGAGAGTGTCCCTTTCTTTCCACATCACATCGTATTGAAGCTTCAATGACTCGTACTCTGTTCTCTTGTAGAAAGTTGCCATTTCTCTTCGTAGTCCTTCCAACTCAGCCTTCAAAGTGGTGGTTTCTGTACGCATCCTGTCAATGGCAATTTCTTTCTCTCTGATGTCTTGTTTATAGGCTTGATAATAGCTCTCGAGGTGAACTGAGATTTCGTTCTCACTTTGTGTCTTAAATTCCATTAGCTGGTTACGTACAAAGTCCCTCTCTTTGCACACTTCTTCGTAAGTCCTCTTCAGGGTGTCGTAGTCTGAACTGCTGGTTTTCAAGGTTATGACCTCTTGCCTGAGGCGTTCGATTTCCCCAAGGTAACCATCAGTGACAGAGGCCTTTCCGCCAATTTCTCTCTTCAACGTTTCAAGCTCGTTGCGGATGATCAGGTTCTCTGAGCGCAGCTTGTCAATCAAGGCTTCCCGCTCTCTTACTTCCTGTTGGAATCCTTCCATGCGGCTCTCAATGTGAACAGACATATCCCTTTCGCTTGTTGACCTGACTTCCAAAAGTTGTTCACGGAGGCCGTCCCTGTCTTTCACTATCTCTTCGTGCTTCAGCTGTAAAGCTTCAAAGTCGGTTCTGCTGTAGCAAGAACGCATGTCACGTTTCAGTCCGTCTATTTCGGCATGCAGAGTCATCGTGTCCGATCGCAGCTTGTCGATAACTGCATCCCTATCTTTGATCTCCTGACGATAGAATTCTTCATTGCTGTCCAGCTGTACTGAACTGGTGTGCACCCTCATTGTGTAGTCAGATCTTGTGCTGATATCAGCCGCCTCCTTCTTCAGCGCCTCAATTTGAGCCTGTAATGTGATGTTCTCGGAACGGAGCCTGTCTATGGCGATCTCCTTCTCTCTTATCTCTTGTCGATGACTTTCAACGTTCACGGACGAGCTGAAGGTTTTTGTCTTCATCTCAGCAAGCTCTTTTCTTAAGGTTTCTTTTTCACTCCAGAGGCTGTCATAACGGCGTTGCAGTGAGTCGTACTCTTTCCCTTCAACTTGAGAAACTGATGATAGCGCCTTGGTTTTCCATGTCTCACTTTCGGACTGTAACGTTAGACTTTCTTTACGCAATCGATGAATGGTCTCATCTTTATCACGAAGTTGTCTGCGGTAGCCATCCGTTTGATTCTCCAACTGCACAGAGACGTCTGGTTGCCTCTTGGCGACCAACCTAGCGACTTCACGCTGTAAGGAATCTCTCTCCTTGCAAACTTCATCAAATTTAAACTTCAGGGACTCGTACTCTTTGTTCGAGAACTTTTCAGTCTTCGATGCATCTTTCATTCTGGTGATCTCGGCAACGTACCCCTCCATGATGGATTGCTTGTCTGCTATGGAAGCTCGAAGTCTCTTGATATCGCCATCCTTGTCCGATATCTCCTGACGATATACGTTGATACTCGATTTCAGATCTTTGATTTCCGTCTGCAGGCATTCATTCTGCTTGTTGCTGTCTGCCAACGTTGTCTCCTTTTTGTTGAACATCAGAAGCTCCTCCTTAAGAGAAAGAAGTTCCTTCTCAGAATCCTTCATGGACAATTCTGCCGTATTCAGCTTCTCCTTAGACGTCTTCAGTTGGTATTCTAAGTTAGAGATCTTCTTTTCAGCATTAACCACCTCACGTTGTAGTTCAGATTCTCTTTCCTGGCTCAGTTTGAGGCCGTTTTCCATTGAGGAGAATTGACTAAGGGAATTATTTTGATCACTCGATTTGCTTTCGTTTGCTTCGCTTTCACCTTGGCTGTCTTCTCTCCGGCCTGAGATTTGCTTTCTCAAACTATCAAAAGCTTCGTCTATCTTACCTTTCTCTAAGTTCAGGCATTTGAAGGTTTCCTCCAAGGAGCTGACCTGCCCATTCAAAGAGATGAATTCTTGGATGAGGTCTTCCTTCTCCATGGCTGATAAAACATCCTTAAAATAGACATACAATAGTTTAAGTCTTTTAATGTAAGCCATGGCCTAGTGGAAGGGCGCTAGACTGGTAATCAGAGGTCCCGGAGTCAAATCCTCGCCCCTGTCACTGGATGGATTTGTCTTCGGTGGCCACGAATTCAACTCTTCCACGCTTTGTAAATAGCCAACTGGTCAGCCTCCCACCAGTTGGGATTCTTAACTTGTTATGTTTAATTTGTATCATATTTGTTTGTTACGCGCATTTGAACATATTCACATGGAATTTGCGTGATATGAATGTTAATTATTATTATTATTATTATTATTATTATTATTATTATTATTATTATTATCGTTGTTGTTGTTGTTGTTGTTGTTGTTGTTATACGGAAACTCCTTTTACGACGTTTTTCTGCAGTAACACCAATTTTCCGGCTCCTAAGACTTTTTTCCTAAGACGAATATGTAATTCATTTTAACTTATAATTTCCCTTCTTTTTTACGTTATCACAAGAAAGAGAAAGAAACAAGAAATTAATGTCTACTTCAACACTAAGGGTCAAATGCTTTCAACAATCCTTTTCTTCCCTTGACAGAGTCATGGTGGAACGCGTGAAGAATTTGTCATTTAGCCTGTTTTGTGGCTTTTTGTTATAAATTCTAGCTTTTCTCAACTTTTATAGAATAAGGAGAAGAAGAGATGCTGTGTTACACTCAAATTTATTGTTTCACTGTTGTATAAAATTGTCTTAAAATTTCCGTAGCCTAGATGCTAATAACATCTGATGAGTGATCCGTGGAAAAGGATCCGGAAGCATTGCTGGATTGTTATTTTTTTTATTTTTTGGCACGGAAATGTATGGATTTCTGTCTTGTTTTGTTTGTTTTTTCTTTGAGGCGCAAAGATTTTGTAAAAGCATATTTCTCTGCTGGGATTCAAAAATGAAATCTGAAAATCTGAAAAAAATCAGGGGTCTGTAGCTAAGAGCACGGCGGAACCGTTACACACTCTAGTACTTGCTATGGAAATGTTCATCTAAGCATTGAATTTATGCCAGTTCACACTTTTAAGGGAATTAAATGACACAATAAAAAACTAAAATATTAGAAAATAATTTCTATTTTTCTATGGCGTATATTTCCATTGTGCTCGTTACTTATGCTGCTACAATGAAGTTAGGAATGTTCAGTTTTTGCAAGGTTTATACTCTGCCTCATTCCTGTTTTGTTGATGCTTACACAATCAAAGCAAATCCCAAGAGATTTCACCACGACCGGTTAGCACGCTTAAGAGTTTTCAAAAGTGCCATGGGCTTATTGTGTATTTCTCGAAATTTTTAGCACACTTATTGACGCTTTTTACGTATATTCAATATAATTTGAGTTTTTTCTTCAAATTTTAACTTTGAATTAATTCCAAACTTGAAGTCTTGCCAAAGGCCGATACCATCTATGTATTTCATTTTAGATTACTTTTCTTTGCTTCCTAAAATGTTTTCTGTTCAAAGATACCGAGAGATCGTTCGTACATGTACGCGCAGTGTTCATTTTTAGTCAATATGACTGTTATTGGGCTAAATTAATTCAAGCATACTATTGTGAGAAATCAAATTCAATGGCAGTTATATCTCTATAAACGACGCTTGTCAAATAGCCTTTCTGAAGCTTGTTTCCAGTGCTTATAAATTGTCGAATACATAGCACAACTGTGTCTATTACTAGAACAGACTAATTGACACACAAACCAAAAATTAAAAAGTCTCGCAAATTATGTGACTACGACTGGTTTCGTGTTTACGTGTTCAATTAACTTTCAAGCATAATTTATGTTTCTACTTAATTATTCAGCATATTATATTATTTGAAGCTTGACTTGGTCGTTAATTAACTTAAGCAGAAAAATGATTACTTTAACTAATTGGAATAGTCGGTTTGCCTTAAACTCTTTTATTTAATATGGGTTGAAATTGGTCACTTTTTGCATCTTCTTTCTGATTGGACTAGTTTGTCTCACGCTGTTATTTTTAGTCTTTTATTTCCACGAGATTAAAAATAACAAAGCAATTATATCACTTTGCCAGGAGGCCCAGCGATGTGCTCGATGTCTACCGTCGCTAGCCACCTTCGGTCGAGATTTTATACTGGTCTACTGCTACTAACTTGGACCAAAGTTGTATCAACTTAATTACGCTTAGGCCAGCTGTTTTCTTGGTTCTTGACATTGAACTCTATCTACATTCAAATTCTATAATCGTCCCCGCTTTAAACTTTTTACAAGCATACAAGAATATCCAAAGCAAATAATCCTAATCCCTTCTGAGGCTAGAACGGAAAACGTTGAAAGAGCTATCCGTTTGACGGATGTGAAAACTTGAAACAATTTTACAATCAGGCAAAAGTTCTTGGAATTCCAAAAAAGAAAGAACCCTGAATTCTTTACAAATTCAAATACAGATATTTACATTTAAAATACTCTTGTACAACTATCAAAATGGCGTATAAATTCTAGCTACATTTTGCAGACAAAAGGGTACAGTACTTTACGATCATCGGCTGAAAAATGTCCCAACAACTGATGGTTTACAAACTTTAAGAATTTGTGGGATTCTTTAAAGTTGCCCGAAAAAAAACAAGACATTTACAAATATAGACACTAACGCGACTATCACGTAAATTGTGCGAACTATCGTTTCTTTCTCTGAGTTTTTTCATAAATGTAGACCTACAATGTTCTCGTAAAAGCTTTCTATCATTAAAAACAAAAATCAAACAACTGAAGAAAGCCGGACAACAACAATTGCACTAATACCGACGCTAAGATTTTGATCACAAAATGCACCACACCCTCAAAACTTAAATTTTGATCGCTTGCTTCAGAGTGCAAACATCTTCATCAAACCTCTTCAAGGTGGAAGCAATTTTAGGTTCCCTAAATTCTTCCAGTTTTTTAGATTGCCACAAACCTGAGAACTAGGTATCTGCTGCAAGAGAATATGAAACAATACATACCTCTCCTTTCTGGTTTCTGATTATGGATTCGAAGTCCTGTTGAAACTTCTCAAAAGCCATCTCAAAATTGACTCCGGTGACTTCTTGCAAGTCTGCCATCTTAAAAACTTCTTTAACAGATGCAGTGATTAAGTAACAGTAGGACTCACGTGCGCAGCAGCAGAAATCGGGTCAGGCGTCCTGTTCAGGCGTTAAGGAAACGAGACCTAAATAATTTTAAAGGGACGCCAACTTAAATAGATCAATAAATTCTATTTCGAAATAATCTCTCTTGATAACTATTGGCTGACTAATCCTAAGTATAACAATATGAAGTCCCATTAGTGGATTCCCTTGAGTGTTTTATTACTTAATGACAAAACTTGGTCAATATAATCGTCTTGTTTGGAGCACACGAATTTTTGTGCCCCTGCGAAAATTCGTTCTCGGGATTGTAAATGACTGCTTTGTTTGGTATGCGATGGATGTTGGGTTGAAGCGAACCCTTAGTTCGTGTATTAAACATCGCGTCCTTCGTCACGTACAATGCTTGTACGACACAATAAGTACTTTTGTATTGAAAAGCGTTGTTCTGACTTTTACGTGCAAACTATTGTAAAAGAAAGACAATACAAAAATAAGCCCGATGTGGTCCTGGGAATTTTAACGACCTTGTGTTGGCTTGGATGGCGGCTAAACAAATTGACCGGGAATTTGAGGAAACTTGTAGAATTTTGCAACAAACCTATAAAATACTTTGAATCTTAAATGGCTTTTTAAGGCTAGAAGAAATTGATGTCATGGAGAGCGCTGGAAGTATCATATATTAAAACAAACTAAATTCCATTTGGCTTTCCTTATTGTAATGTAATTTAAATTTGCATGCAGACAGATTCGATTTTCAGTTTGTAAACATGATATTAAGGCCGCTCGGTCATAAAAGTCACCCCCAAGACCACTGGTGGCATCTGCCTTGAATACCTACAATGGTACTTTTAAATTGACTTGATGTGTTTATATCAGACGTGGAACCTCTGCAATTGTGATGTCTGTAGCCATTGCAGAGTTCATGAACTTGACGAGTTTATCAGATGTCGCTTAAATACAACCGTGCTATAAACACAAAATAGTACTTCCGAAGGTGGTAATTAAACAAGAGATTGATATAGTTCAGTAACAAAAAACCAAAGAGCTGATCAGTCTAACGAAAATGCGTTTTCTGGGAATTGTAAAAGCTGCACTCAGTAAATCTGCCTTAAGCCTTTTATTGCGGAAGAAAACAACTCTTGACACGAATTTCGTGCATGCGCTAGCAGATTGGAGGGAACAAGGGAAAGATAGCATCAATTAATTCAACTTCCTAAAACTAAAAAGCAGCTTACCAAGAACATGTACATTCTTTGATTACTTGGTATAGTGATTTCACTGTGTGAAGTTCAAATGATGTAACATTCGTGCCTCTTCTGTTGGAAAGAAACAAAGATTTGTATGTCCAGTTTGCATTCTTCCTTGGTTGAAAGACCTTGAAAGACTACGATGACTTTTAACTCATGCGACTTTGCTTGCGAGCTTCGCAGATGACTCAGGAAAGAATTGTATTGCAAAATAAGTATAATGAACTTTGAGAGAATAGGGAATGAAATGAAATGCATTAAATTTCAGGTGAATCAGAGATGAAATGTTTTATTTAGTCGCTAACTTTATTTGCATTTGATCTCGGTTCTGTTACAGCGCGGCCATGCAAGCAAATCGCGTATGATTGAGGGCTGTAAAGTTAGAAAGTGTAGAAGGCGACAGGATACTATTCGAACAAAAACAGTTTGCCTCATGATAATACCGAGTGAAGAAGTTAATTATCTCCACTGGATTATTACAGCATTTTTGGCAAACAAACAGGTACCTATTTGTCTTCGTGTCAGGAGGTGTAGTAATTGAACGAGAAACATTTAGGAATTTAATCGTTTGCGGTGTTCATAATTCATCAACGGCAACAGCATCTTTATTTAATCATAAATTTATAATTTTAGAAAAATATATCTATATATAGATGGACAGAAAAATGTATATAATAAAAATAATGACAGAAGTAGTTATAAATTTTATAATATAAATAGGACCCTCACGCGCTCTAGTTGGTCAAAAAGCCATGTTTTTTCAGAGTTTATAAAATAACTGAACCACTACGCGCACTCTCATTGGTCGATAGGTGTGTTTAGATGAGAGTATGTAAACACGGTTGTGACGTTTCAGATTTGCGCGTATTTTTAAGAATTATTTTACAAATGCAATAAAGTACTTTTTCCGTACGCGTGTTTAGAATTCTCGAATGTTATGCAATTACGTCTCGGGTTTGCATAACTGTCTCGAATTCTCCCAATCGTCCTCGTGTTTAGATGAGGCTATGTAAACACGGAAAAAGTGTAAAATCTATATCAAAAGGCAAATGAAGAGGCCTAAGCCGTGTATTACACTCTAGACATTTGAGAACACTCGAGAATTGAAATGTAGAAAACACTCGCCTGCGGCTGAGTCTGGAGACTGAGGAAATTTATTAACCCGAACGTTTTCTAGTCAAATTCCAGTTTTGTTATAAGGTTGCTATAGATATTGACAATAGAGAATTCGTTAGAGAAGATATATGCAACAGTATAATAGAATACAAGTTTCATAATGTGTTCCAAACAGGAAATATAAGTTTAGTTGTTTAGAGAAATTTAAGGCTTCGTTGTGTGAGCAATTTGTTTTTTTTTCACAGAGTTTGTCACGTGTTTTGGTTACGACTCTTCATTTGAGGAATTTTAGGAAAACGACAGAACGTTGCAATTTATGATACATGTTATTTATTTCGACAGAAACTTCTGTCATCCTCAGTTATGCAAGTACAAATGTACAAAGCGATGGAAGTTGAATTTACAATAAGTTAGAAAATGCTAACAACAGAATGAAGCGAAAGAGTGAGTGGGAGAATTAAAGAGATAAAGTGTTTATTATATAGCACTAGTGTTTTACTGCAAAATACCCGACTCGTTAAATTCATACGAAACTCGGAGTACATCCAGGACTCGAGTGGTGTATCTTCCATATCCTCACTAGTGAAGATTTCGATGGTTTCACTGATATCAAGGTTTTCTCTTAAATTGTACTTAAATTCGTTGGTGTGTGATCGAGACATCTGCGTCACTTTCTTAGAAGTCTTCAGCAATCTTCGGCAATCTTCGGAATTTTTCGGAAAATTTTCGGGAACAATCGTCTGGCCTTCGGAACAATTTTGGAAAATCTTCGGAGATCTTCGGAAAGTGGTCGGAAATCTTCAGAAAATCGTCAAAAACGCCGTCATTAGTATGCCTATATAATAAAAAGAACATTACACGTTAGCTCGAAGATATGAATTTTATGTTCTCGTGGCAAGAATAACATCTGATATTGTTCTTGCCACGAGAACATAAAATTCATATCTTCTCGCCACCGTGTAATATTCTCTATGGGGGGTAGAAGGGGAATATTTCAACGTAAGATATTCCGAATTCCGCTGTTCTCCAGGGGTGAATATTCCCATTCCTTGATAATATTTCGGAGGATATTCCTTATTATTTTAGTTTTTTTAAGTGATAAGTAGAAGTTAAGTTTAACTTGATACTTAAGCCAATGATTATTCATCCTATTTGAACTTGACTCTGAAATATTTCTTTTTTTTATCCATCGCGCTGATACTAAGAACCCTATATACAGTTTTATTGAAAAAAAAACATTGAACTCTTAACCAATAAAGCATACCAAGAAACTATTGGTTTCCTTGCTCTGCTTCGCGTTGAGCAAGGACTTTCAAAGAAAGTTGAAGTCGATGAAAGGGAAAAAGGGGAGACAATTTGGGCGCATAGCGGCCAAGCTGAGCGCCGAAGGCGCGAAACAACTAGGGAGGTCCGGGGGCATGCCCCCGAGAAATTTTGAAAATTTAAGTGCTCTGAGACGCAATCTGGTGCATTTTTATTAAGCTGGCTGAGTATTCCCAATTGTCACTTTTGCGTGTGTTTTATTGAAATGTTCCGTATTCCGTACATTTTTCAGGTAAATATTCAGTATTCCTTTGGGAGGCGCGGTGGCCTCATGGTTAGTGCGCTCGTCTCCGGATCGAGCGGTCTGGGTTCGAGCCCTGGCCGGGGACATTGTGTTGTGTTCTTGGACAAGACACTTCACTCTCACAGTGCTCCACTCCACCCAGGTGTATAAATGGGTACCGGCGAATTTAATGCTGGGGGGTAACCCTGCGATGGACTAGCAACCCATCCAGGGGGGAGTAGAAATACTCCCAGTCGCTTCATGCTAAGGAAACCGGGATAAGCTCCGGCCTGATGGGCCACTTGGCTCGTATGCAGACTTTATCTTACCCTCAGTTTTCCTAAGATTTTCAAGTATGATATTCAATATTCAATGTTCAATATTCCCCTTCTACCCCCGATTCTCTATGTATTTGAGTCTTGAGACTGAATTATCTCTTTAATTCTCTCGCTTTCAGGCTTTTGCTTGATTCTGTTGTTACTACTAATTACATTAGCTACTTATTATAAACTCAACTTCCATCGCTTTGTACTTGTATAACTGAGGATGACAGAAGTTTCTCTCGAAACATTATAAATTGAAACGTTTTCCGGTGGTCGTCCTAAAATTCTCCATTTGTATGCTACTGTCAAGACCCTCTGGACTCTTTATCGACACTTGTTCGTTTTTAAATCTTTAATAGACAACCAGCTAGGCAGATATACATTGAGGACTTTTAGTGCAATAAAATCAAAATATTTATCGACGTTCTACTCTAGTAAAAATTATCAATCGTTATTTTGAACTGTTTTTATAAATAATGTTTTCCCAAACCACGACTTAGCTGGCAGCGAACATCTGGAGGATTCCCCAAAAATTAATCAGACAATCACACTGTGATGAAACACGCTGCTCACTTTACCAACCTTTTGTCGTTCCCTAACAAAGGTTTCTCTCAGTAAGGGGTGTAGATTTTTTTTTTTTAACAACCGTTTTATTTTTAAAATTAAAAAAAGGGGTGTAGATAAGAAAACAAATTGTGCGTAACAAGAAGATTTTTTGAAGCATTCGAAAAAACATTTTTGCTCGCGTGGCGTACGTTGGTCATGTGAAGAACGAGTTATCCGAAGGTCCAGCTAGAAAAGATATGTACACGAAAACGTTTCTGTCAATCAACAATATTTTCGCGCCATTTGCATTACATACGTAATGACTATTTGGCTTCCCTTGACACACATTTTATTTCACGCTGTTTCTCGTTTCACTTATTCGCAAACTCAAAAGCATCCGGACACCAGAAGCGTACACTGTATTGACGGGAACAAGTAATTGTCAAAAAGGGTTTTTGGCAGCGGAAAGAGCCCCACAGTGAATAGTCTGGGAGATGTTCAAACGAATGCTGAGTACTCCAAAAATAAAACACAAAACGTTTTATCGGGCTACTAGAGCAAGCAATTCACCATCTTGCTGAATATGTTTGATGCATCTAATGTGAAGCTGGACGCTAAAGATTTTTGCAAGCTTAACACATAACATTTCTAGTAATTTCTACTCAACCACAATGTGAACTAGCTAAATCATGCGTTCTGTGAGGAATGTGGACCAAGAGGAGGATTGGGGGAATTAAATCTCTTTTTTTTGTACAGTTTCTTCTGATCAGGTGTTTCCGGTTGCGCATGGGAGACAACGGTGTTTCCTTTGTCGAATGCTTCTTGAAAAAAACCGAGAAATATTAAAATGTAGAGGCTGTGATAAACGCGAGATTCTATTTTAATCGCGGCCTTTTTCTTTATCTACTTCTGTCAGTCACTTTGATCTTGAATCATTTAAAAACGATCCCGTTGTTATGTTTGAAAAACTGGCAAAATGTTAAAACACTATGGGACATGAAAACTTTTATTAAAATTGCGTCAAACAAACAGCAACATATTAACATATTGAGTATGATTCCCATGACGAATTGACGCGGAAACAAATTCAGTGGCATCTGTCAAATACTACATTTTTGTTTTGTTATTTTTTTTTTATTCGACATTTACTTTTATTATTGAGAGACCCACCTCACGGAAACATGTAATACCAGAGAAATAAACATTGACAAACTGAAACGCGCTCTTTAGTATACCCAAACATAGTGTGGTCTCTTTGACAAAGGAAAGAGCCTCTCTTGAATTCAAACCACGAACGCAATGATAACTTCCAAATTAAACCAAAACAGCATTAGAGGATTTTGCTTAGGGCCTCTTTCACTTTTTCTAACGATCCATTATCAATTGCCCTGATGAACTACAAATTCCGGCCGAAGACGTAGTGACTAGAAGGCACTTACCGATGCCCTTACTTATATGGACTCGAATGTCCAATGAAAACCGCAGTTCGCTGTTTAATCAATGTTCAAAGGAAAATTTTCCATTCAGGCAAATGCATGCATATATAAGAATCTCCTGCAATTACAGAAAATGAATATTAGAAATTCACTAACGAACTGAGACCTTTAAAGCCACATGAAGCCTAAACAATTCCCTTCAAAATTCATGCACAAGTCTTAATTCATTCAGCGAGTCTATTCTCAACACCATCAGCATTGACTATTTCACAATTTTTACCATTATTGGCTCCCTATACAAACCCATGATAAAATAAAAACAAAATAAAGTAAAACAAAAGCGTCTTTTTCATGATAAATATTTAAGTGAAGCTTGTATTTTTTTCTAGAGTTTTATCTAGGTTTCTTAGTCGCTAAACTATAGCAAAAGCTCGCTTCATCTCGAATCGGGTACACAGTTTTTACCATTATTGGCTCCCTATAAAAAAACCCATGATAAAATAAAAACGAAATAAAATGTAACAAAAGCGTCTTTTTCATGATAAATATTTAAATGAAGCTTATATTTTTTTTACTAGAGTTTTATCTAGGTTACTTAGTCGCTAAACTATAACAAAAGCTCGCTTCATCTCGAGTCGGGTACCTCACTGACTACTTGGGTTTCTTTACTGCGAAATGAAGACACAGCATTCATTGGTGTAGTGTTAGAGAACCAACATTTGAAAACCCGTTTAAAAGCTTGTCTGTAATCTCGATTTCTTGCCGCGTAAATCAAAGGGTTTACCGCAGAACTGCTAAATGAACACAACGCTCCCCAGAACCAGTATCGAATGATACGGATCTTCAAACAGTCACTTGTTGTTAGGAGTTGAATTCCAGTGATAACCATGCTAGGAGAAGCCAGGAGAAGATAAATCCCGATTATTATTCCGATCGTGTTGGCAGCCTTTCGGTTGCGCTTCGTTTGAGAGGTCGTTGGATCGCTAGGGCCCGCCTCGGAAACCACGGACACGGCTCGAGCTTCAGCTTCAATTCTTCTAGATTGGCTTTTGGCTGCTTTATAAATGTGATAATAACTGTAGCTTATGACAGCAAATGGAAGAGTGTAACCAACAATTGCCACAGCTATCCAAAGCTTTGGTAGGTCCACCGGCTCAGTGACTATCAAGCGGAGAAAGGAGAACGCAAACGAGAAAACCCATATGAAAGACACGGCGAGAACACAACGCCGCATCGTCATCACACGCATGTAATAAAAAGCATCAGTTATGGCTAAATATCGATCTAAACTGACCGCAGCCAAGTTGAAAGTAGTTGTTATCAGTGTTTGCATGGACATTAATTCTGCTGCCACAGTCAAAGGATGCTGATTCCGCCAGACATTAAGAGTGCTTTTAGCGACCCAAAGTGGACTGATTACAGCGCCGACAAGAAAATCTCCAACGGCGAGCGATGCAATGTAGTAATTTGACACTGTGTGTAATGTCGGGGTTTGATAAACCGAGAGGATAACTATTACATTGCCAAGAATTGACAGAAAACCAGACAGGGCATGGAGCGTGGCGAGAAAAATGGATGTTACGTATTCGAGTTCGGCGGTACACTCCTCTGTAGACATCGCAAATTAACTCCTTTCTTTTGCTTTCGAAGTTGGTGGTTTCATTCGTTGAGCCAGTCAACTGGTGATACAATTAATGCGCTCTTGACAACGCAAAGAGGAACAATTCAGTATTCATTCCCTTGTCCCCAAGCTTGTGCGCGGGAACTTCAGCCTGCTTCAGTTTGTTTTTATAAATTAAAGTTCAACTATATCTATTTTACATTATACTACCGTTGCTGGAAACGCTTCCGGCAGAACATTCATTTATTGGCTGACACAAACAATTTAATATTTTAGAACGGTCATTCCCTGTTTGGAGACCTGCCAACCGCGACTAACAAGTGGAACATTCAATCAACAATGGAGTGCGTGTTGTTACTCAGGAGTACAACATAACCAATGGCAATGAAACAGTTGGGAACAGCTTTTAACTAGGGAAAGCATTCGGGCTCCAATTGGCAGGAGTTAAAATTGCTTCTCGAAATGGAATAAAAAGTCATCAAGTTACTTTTCCAAGCTTGATTTCTGATAATTGCGAATTTCCGCTCAGTAAAAAGTAATCATGTTCTGTTTTTTCATCAGCACTTTATTGCATTGAGATCTTTTTTCGGCACGTGCCTAATTTTACGAGCGCACTGTTTTAAAGCGATTAAAACAAAGGTCTTGTTAAAGTGTAAGTTTATAATTTTTTTGTAGGGTGTGCCCCAAAATTATTTTCTCTACCGAAGAAGGATAATCTTTTTTACTACACCTCAAAGAAATTTGTGCGGTAAATATAAAGGCAAATTAACATTCCTTGTTTGATAACCAACTATGTCACTACAGTTTTAATAAAAAAAAATTCTGAATGAATTTACCCCCTACAAAAGCAAACAAATTTGGACGGAGATTACATATTGTCTTTTGCGTCGGGTCCTTCTGAGTAAACCTAATAACCCAGGGCCTTCAGAACAGAATCACTTTTAAATGTTGTGAACGGCAAAGTTGCACCTCCCCAACTACAACAATTATTTGACAAATAGTATTTCTGTCTGGGACACTCCTTAAAGGCATCGAAACTTGTTGTTTTAAATCGTTTGAGAATTTTTAAGGTCTTTACGTTAATTAAAACAAAACTGCAGGAAGCTTCAAATGATTATAGCTAGAATACAAGGACTTTCTCTTTAATCACCAGGGAAACAACCGCACCGCAATGCATTAGGACAGCTGACGAGCTGTTCCGGACCGTTGTTCTTTGGACAGTAAGTAAACATGAAGATGTCTCAATACGCATTTATATTTTTTTTGCAGAATCGTGTTCTGTGCTTGAAATTAAAATTAAAGTGCTTATTGAATCAGTGAAGAAAAAACAACGTCAAATGCCTTTTAAGCTGTCAGTCGAAGTGTCAAAGTTTCCATGCCATACATGGCCGAATGCTTGTCAGTTGTTTAATAAAGGTCTGATTGCCCATCAAGCTGAGTCTACGCAATATTCTGTACGATAATAGCAACTGAACAGTTCAATAAAGAACTGACCACCTAAACAAACTGAGCAGAAGTCGTTTCGCGTAAGTTAGGTTAGCGCAAGCTGAAATTACAATGACCCGAACCTCCAAATGAACACGGGAAAAGGTTCAAGTTATCCGAGAATTTGATTTACCTGCACTGAGATTAAATGATCGCGAATTGATAGCGGTCTGCTTTTTGATAAGATTCCGTGCTGAGAAAAACTATAGTGACACTGGAACGATTCTCTCCCAGCAAAATTAATCATAAATGGTCTGAAAGGGCTAAAAAGCAGAGCAAAGAAGGAGAAAAACACTCGTTCAATCGTTCATTGTTGTAGTAATAGGTGGTTACAACACTGCGAGCTAGTGTTCTTGTCACAAATTGAATGGTCCGTTAATAGTCCCTGAATCTATGTATCTCTAGGTAGCCAGCAGGCCGTTTCTTTTAATGTTTCAGAAGAGCTTTGACTAGATATCACTTGAGTCATCCACAATACAATTTTAAAGAACATAACATGTAGGCACACTATAATCACTTCGAGTTATCCAAGGTTCGAGTTCACGGTACTAGGTAGCCTGAGTTCCAGAGGTTTTTCTCGCGTACGGTGGATAGATACCGGTAACCGCGCAAGAAAAACTTCAGGGACCCAGGGTAGTTCACTGGGGGGGGGGGAAACAGCTATAAATGCAAGATGGCACCTTCGAGGGAAAATTTTTGCTTGAGTTCGTGCGAAATTCGATTTTCCTAGGTTTCGAATTATTGGGAGTTCACTGTACATAATGTAAATAATTTCCTGCACTCGGCTCAACTGAAGATCATCAATCACAAATTAAAATGTGAAAATTAAAAAGGGTTATATGTCATTTTAGTTTCCTTTACGACCCTAATGAACATGATTCAAGCTTGTTAACATTTCCGTTTTTCTTGACATAGTCCACTTTTGAGCCAGCTTTTATTGCGCTCTAAGTACAGGAAATTATTTTGTATTTTAATTATGATTCCAGAGCAGGAAAACAATATTTTTGATTCAAAATGATATATTTTTTAATAGATAGCAACTGTTCAGTAAAAATCGATCCCACTACCAACTTGGTACAAATCGGAGTAGTGGACATAATATTCTGCTCTACATGTAACAAACCGCTTCTAAAAAGACTTTCTATTAACAAAAAAAAAGACCATCCAAGTTGTTATTGGTATTATGCAAATGACGGTAAAAGCTTTCTGATAGCTATCTGAATATTAATGTTCGCATTTTCTAATTTTAGGGCATTGCACTTTTTGCAAAGATACAGCCAATGAATCGACCGCATACAACCATTATTGTGATTACAGGTTCAAGTCATGTCGGCACTCTCTTGAAAGATAGTGTTGTAGGAAATTTTATTGTTACTACAGCCACACCTGGCTCATTTGTCTCTCACAAATGACTATATTGGTAGCTAGCTAAGCAGGGCAAAGATCACTGCAAAATGCGCCGACGAACATTTTAAAATCGGTCACATGATAGTTGGTTAGAAGCAAGCCATTTTCGATTATTTCTTTTTTATTAAAGTCGAGCGTGCGAAAACGAACTCTCGTTCAGTTCCCTGTGGTTTTTATTTTGTTTTCTTCAGAAAATATAAGGTGTATAATCAGACTTGTCTTCTCCGTCAACTTTCGTCGTTTACTCCCTATAGGGAAGTCTGAACCAATTGCTGTTAACCCCGTTGGATTGGCTGAGACTCAAAACGTTCGCATAATTATGTGTAATTATGAGTAACATTCATTGCGACTGTAATCCACTTTCATAGAGTTCAAAATTTATGGGTTGATAATGTGAATTGGCCACCGTAAAGAGATTGGGAAGCTGACGTTTCGAGCGTTAGCCCTTCGTCGGAGCGAATTTAACGTAAAATGTAACAAGGTAAGTGTGAATTCAGTTTCCACTGCCCAGGATAAACAATGCTTGCATAGGAAAGAGAAACCTATGCAGCTCTTTTTTCATGGTCAACATGGCTAGCGGCGTGATTCGCAAGCGCGTGCGCCCTGAGACGAGCTCCGCTTTTACGCTTGGTAGTCAAGGATTGCTTCAAGTTTGGTAGGAAGTAAAATGAGTTGCGAAGGCCTGGGAATAAGGCCTTTAAAGGCTCCGCCTAGACTTCTCTCGTTCATTACCACTGCGTCACTTCAAGATAAGGATAAACTTGATACTCGATAATATTGAATAGAGAGTTCATAATCATCCGAATCCAACATTAACTTTCTACAGTACTACAAACGAGTTCATAAACGAGGTCACATCAACAACCTCAATGTAATTCTTCAGTTGAAAGATGCAATATATGAAAAATCCAGGCCACATACGACTAACAGCTGCCTCAGATTGACCATGTAATTTACCTGTGATAATAACTGGTTGTCAATCATTCCTATTATCTATCTTGTATTAAAGTGTTCTTCCTAATCCTAAAAGCTTGCCATTCATCTCAAAGAATTCCCTTAGCTAAAAAGGAAAAAAACGGTCATTCGGTGAATGTTTGAAGTGAAAAACATTAATGTAGAGCGTCGCGGCATGATAAAGTTTTCGCATTTTCATGGCCCCGTTAGTGTTTTGGCCACACAGTGTAAACGTGAATGGCCTGGGCTTTTTTCTTCTAAAAACAGGATTTCCTTTAAAAGTCTTAAGCTTTAAGCTGCTATGAAATGTAGTTTTGAGACAGTTTTCTACAGAATTACAGTTTGTGTTCATGCATGCAATTGACATCATTAAGTAGATAACGTGATATGAGTTTTTCGTTTTTCGTGAAACGTGACCGTGGTTCATTTGCCCGTTAACGAACATACAGAAAGTTCTCCTATCTATCAAAAGACATCAGTTAGATAAGACATGATCCGACATTAAACGCCTGTGAAACAACTGGAGACGTCGTACGTGTCGTATTTTCCTGTGCTGTACATAATCTTCTTAACCAACATTGCACAAACATTTGAACAGTACATTTGCACAGTATGCCTCCTTTCCAAAATACATCTATTTTCAAGCCCATCCGGTAATGACCGCCTCTGAAGTCATTGGGGATGTGTCGTATAAACAAGGGCTACACATGATATGTATAACAAGCCAAGGAAATAATTCCCAGAAATTTTCACAGTGTTTTGGAAATTCGTACTCAAGAATATACACAGAGTCAAAAATGTTTGTTGTACACTTGTGTGCAAATCATAACTTTGTGTTTCCTTAATTCCTGTATGACAAAAAGTATTGCCATTAGTCACGTTTTGTTCATTGGAATATGTACTAGGATTTTAGGATTTTGTTGAGTCGATGTAATGCGCAGATGAAAATTTCTTTCCCTGGATTGATATTTGTGCAATACGTATGGGTTATTGACCAATTGTGAGGTCAAGATGGCTGGATATTGGCCAAGTTCTTTTTTTGCGTGTTTATGGACCGAGACGAAGTCGAGGTCCATAAACTCGCAAAAAAATAACGAGGCCAATATCCAGCCATCTTGACCGAACAAACTTGGTCAATAAAGGATTTATTATATGGCTTTTGGTGAAATTTTGCTTTCGGGATGCAGCGGGTAGTCCCGAGCGGACAAGATGGCTCCATCTTGCCCGCTCGGGTAGCCAATCACAGCGCGCGATTTGGTTCATCTTGCCCGCTCACGGAGCTAGCCATATAATAAAAATCAATAAATATTATTATTATCATCATCAGCAGTAGCAGCAGCATCCTCATCCTCATCATCAACATCATCATCATCATAATTATTATTAAATATTATTACGGTGAACTGGTCACAAAATTAGTGCACAAAAAATCGAACATTCCGTCTTTGGACTGACCTGCACTGACCCATCCTGACAGTCAATTTTAATTTGGATAACCGGCGACGAAAATGATCTGAAATCTAACGTCGCTACCAGTTTAATGGTAGTTAAGTGTTACCTGGGACAGATCTCTTCCATCGAGGCTTAAATAATTTTTTTTCTACCGCACTGACACCTGCGAGTACAGTCTTTGAATAAATGACGCGCAGGTTTTAAACTCGTTTCCGAAGAGGGATACATACTGAGACTATGTTAAAACTACAACATCGAAGAGACATTTTTAATACTATTAGTTCTCATGATTCTGTCTGATCGGGAAAATTTAGCCAATGAAAATACCAAGGATTTGTATGAACAGGCTAGCTGATAAACCAGTCAATTTCAATATACTTTTGGCAAGTATAAATTTCAGCTGGGCTTATTTCAACTACATATAAATGCACGCATGCATTTCTAATCGATATAAACTGATTTAGTTAAATGTTACTTCATTATAAACACGGTTGAAAAGAATAAACTTAAATTGGACAAGTTCCGGTGAAAACAAGGCATTCAATTCGACTGTTTTTCATCGTAATTGGTTACATAATTGCGAAAATTACTTCATAACCTTTGTTGTGATTGGCTGAGAGCAAGCCAATGTTTCGTTTATATTTCATTTGTATTGCAGTGCAATTTAACGCCAGTACGTATACGTTTCCTCAGTCATGTAACAAATTGAAGATCCTAAGAAAGCTCGAGCAATTTCGATTTACACCGATGGTCGGCTATTCGTGCAATTTTGAAAGAGTTTTTAGCTATCATGTACTTTAATTTTAATCCTTAATTCCTTAATTGCAATCGCATTCATACGATAGCTTGTACAAATGGTTTCTTTTCCGGACCTTTAGAGTGCCTTTCGATGGCAACCGCGTTATGGCAGATCAACTGCAGTGCACGGGAGAGATATCGTCTGTTTCGGCTATAATCCTGGGAATTATTAATTCAGTTTCTGGACTAACGGCTGTCATTGGAAATCTTATAGTACTCACAACTGTTATCAAGAACCCGTCTCTTCGCCAACCATGTTATTACCTCCTGGCATCTTTATCCGCCATCGATCTCTTCGTCGGCATAGCAGTGAATCCTCTTTACATCATGTTAACTAACTTTGTTCCGTGGCAATACAGAGAAGAGCATCTTCTGCAGCTGGAAAGCTTCTTGGCCATGTCCAGCGCTATGATAATCATGCACACCTTAAGCGTAATGAGTATCGAGCGATACATCGCTGTTATTCACTCACTGCGCTACTACAGTGTTGTTACAGTAAAACGAACCTGCATTGCAATCGTCATCGTCTGGTTATTCGGCTTCACGCTCAATTCCTTTTTCTTTGCGCTCGCCAATGAAGACTTGCCAAAACTTTGGATTATCTGCGGGATACTCACTGGACTTGCTCCCATGCTGGTTATTCTCTTCTGTTATGGAAAGATTTTCCGAGCAGCGCGGGACCAGTCGAGAAGAATTGCCGTGGCAGAGAGCAGTGTGTCGGCCGTTTCACGAGGAAAGGAAGGCACAATGGCGCGAAACTCAGCAACAACTCGTTTAGTGGAGGCTAAAAGAACCAAGAAGACTGCTTGGACGGTGGCCATTGTTGTTGCCGTAGCAGTTGTTCTTTCCATGCCAGTGAGCGTGGTCAGTGTTTTGCAGATCGCCACGACTGATTTGTGTCTTCGCAGGCATTATAATCGAGCGTGGATGTGGGCTGCCACATTGTCCCTCACAAGCTCGGCAATGGATCCGTGGATTTATGCGATGAGAATTCGAGAGTTCAGGGCTTTTTTCAAACGAACGCTGTGCATTAAGTGACATTTATTGAATGAAAAATGAACTTGATAAGAGCAGCAAAATATTGGCCAGGCCGATGGTAAAAATATCAAGCCTAACAGAATTTTTATTCAGAGTAACAAGTTTAATTCAATCTCGGGTTCCTTCGTAACAGACATACAAGTGTTTAGACGAAGGGTATCGTGTTATTGAACACCGCTCAAATTACATGAAGCTTCGCCCACTAGGGAAAAAAACATACGTTTGTGTTCAATTTGAAGTCGGTTTTTTTTTTTTTTTCAAATAATGGGAAAAAATACCAAATATAGCTTGCAACCAATTCACTAAAAAGAAAGTTATATGGCATTAGCAACGCTGAAAAAATAACTGATTTCTTTTCCATTTTACCGGCAAAGAACAAGTGAGTTTATTGTTATGCTGATGTTAGTTAGGACAGATATCATTAAGAAATGGAAATGACATATGTGAATATCAGTCAATCATTATCAATCAATCAATCAATCATTCAATCAAATACATGAGATGTAAGTTAGTTGTGTAAAGTGTGTATTTATAAGCTTTACTATTTTAGCGAAAAAAATTTGGGTTTTAAGTACACTTTAAAGTTGGTTAGGAAAGCAGCGGTTAGTGTAAATACACTGACAAAGATTGCAAGTATTGAATAAAAAATGGAAAATAAAACTATGGAGAAATTTGGATGCTTGATTAACGTTTTTGGAGCAATATGATAGGTGAACTTTCAAAATTTTTGGTCATGCAAAAACAACAAAATTACTGGTATGGCCGGAGCCAGCTGGCGATGTAGACTGTTAGTTCAGGCGCACAACGTGATAAATTTGCAAAACAAAACTCTAAAGGAAAATTATTAAAACTCGATATTGACGTTTTTTGACATTTAGACATCCATTTGTGACTGTCTACTATCAGTAATGTGAACTAAGGCAAAGAAACGACGTCTTTATGACACATGAATGCGAGTTTAAACTGCAGCGACCGGTCGTACGCAAATTAAAGAAAATTACTAGGTTTTTGTCAGAAAAAAGGTAAGGTAAAATTAGTTGGCGTGCGCTCAATTGAATCGCTTCAGTAAAACCCTACTGAGTGGACAAAGACACCAGACAAATCTATGTCCTGTCTGATCTCTTGCCGCGAAAACTCTGAAAGACACTGAAATATGCGCTGGCTTGGGTGTGTGAAAAGGCAGCGCTTTTGATGAAACTGAAAAGTTTCGACAAAGTATTGCAGTTAACTTGTATCACTTTCAAAGCAAATGGTTAAGAGTCGTCAAAAGCTGAGTTAATAAACACAAATATTAACTGGAAGGGAGAATCTCCTAAAAAGACGGCAAACGTCAAATACCTTCCAGACCCCTCAAGATCTGATGAATTGATCAGTTCTGATCTTGCTTGCAAAATCCAGTACATGACTTTGGTTTATCTCGAATTTACGGAGTTGCTAAGGAGTTATATCTTCGAGAAAATAACATTTGAATATAAAAACAAAACAGTTGTGTAGATTTTCGCGGATTTATTTTGCAAACACTGAATATTCATTTCTAGTGGAAGGCTGACCAGCTGGTTTCCTTTTACGCAACAAAGTTGAAACAAAAATTCTGCTCGTCTGAACTTCCAGCCAGTCGGTTTTTATTGTGTATTTGCTAAGGCATCAAAGATAAACTCCAAGCAAATATGATTTACCCTGGTTTTGCGCTAATTTAGACTTTTAAAGTTAGCAAATTGAAATAAAATCCACAGAAAGAAACAACCGTCTTACTTGAAGGTATCTGAAACACAGTGATTTCCAAATTGTTTCCTAATTTCATTATAATGATTTTCAAAGCAAGAACGCGAAGTTAATTCGTTAAAAGTTAACACTTTCCTCACAAAGGGCGTTAAAACTGTTATCCTTAAGTAACTATTTCATATTCCCCGTTCCCAAAGTCCCGAGGACTACTCTCATATTATTTTCCATCGCGTATAGACCGGGAGAGACTGGCGATGAGCCACGCACCCCTTATCGCGCGCGGGCCGCCCCGTATTCTTCCTCTTCTCTTCTAGCAAGGTAAGATGGCGGACGCGATTTCTTGATCAAACCACGTGTATTCATGTTAAACAGCTTTAATACGGAATAACAAGGCCATTTCACTCCTCGTTTTCGTATCTTGAGCTTAGAGTGTCGGTTTTTCGTTCCAGATGCCTGGTGGTGTGACAGTAAAAGACGTTTGTCCTCACGAATTTATCAAGGCTTTGGCAGCCCATCTGAAGAAGTAAGAAGTTTGCTAAAGTGTTTTGTTATCACAGTTTTGCAGATCGCTCAACGATTCAACTTTGTTCTTTATATATTTTACTTTATTTTCGAAACTGTCTTCAGATGATATTTCAAAAATAGATCACATTAAATCGACTCTAGTTCGCGTTCGAAGCAACAAATATATAAGATAATTTACACTTGCACAGTTATAAACTGACAATAGTAATGTTTCGTAAGCTTTGTAAAGCTTCAGAATGCTGTTAGGTAACTGATCAAAACCTTTATGCGATGTAACGTGCTCGTGTTGTTTAGCAACTTGGCTTCAGTCAGATAACTATCGCCATTATATTAGAATTCCACAGAACCCCAGAAGGACTAGATAAGGGCTGTTAATTCACAATACCTGTTTTTGCTGAGCATGCTTGACAGGCCCTTGATGTTGCTTGTGAACTTTCCTGTTGATGATATAATCCCAGTGTAACCAGTTGATGAATACCAATTTATACTACTGGAGTATACCAAAATGGTAAAAATGTTGCTGTAAATGTAGAGGAGGATAATAATAAGTATTCTAACAGTAACCTGACATTATGAACTGTGTCACTGCTTGGAATGGTGAAGAAATCGTTATGAATAACTTTTATGGGGCAGGGGGCTTGGTGAGATATAGATCAGTAGTGTGTGCAATTCAATTCAAGAGCCTTTATCTTCACCATAATTTTAAGGCTCTCTTAGCGTTCATAAATTGTATATGATATTTGTGTGTTGCACCTTCACTGCAAATGTTTTTTGCAAGAGCCCCCTCCAAGGCAAATTAAGTGGCATTCCCCACTCTAATACTAACAGTCCCCCTGTCCCCCTCACAAAATGAACAGTCCCTAAGTACATGTATCAACATTGTGCAATAGACACTTCTGAAAAAACACGAAATAATAATACTAAAAAATAAACATTTCATTTACAACTATAAACATTGTAACATCAGCATTTTGCTGTTGAAAAATCATATTCCTCTTGAACAGCAACTGTCAATGTTGTAAAATCAAGTAGAAACTATCCTTGTGAATTTGACATTGCAGTGACATCATGTACCCTACCTTAACAGTTAATTTTTTTCTCCAAACTTTATAAGTGCTTACAGCAACATTTTGCTGTTGAAATGAATTACAGTCGTTTCGCCTACGGGTCGTTTCGCCTACTGTCTGTTCGCCTACGTCTAGAGTCGATTCGCCTACAGTGTACGTCCAATTTGTAAGTTCACCTATGTCTTAAACTGCGTACTATATATGACAATCATTGATTCACCTACTTGATGTGCGATGTCGGAGTCAGTCGATTTGATTTGTACTTGATGCGGTGAATTCAAAAAACAACTGTCGTAGTTCTATACTTATGTTTGTGGGTGTCATTTTAAAGAACGAGGAATATTCACACACCTTTTTCGCCTGTTTATTTGTGTTAGACTCATCAACGTAGGCGTGGACGTAGGCGAATCGACTCTAGACGTAGGCAAACAGACAGTAGGCAAAACGACCGGTTACCGTTGAAATAATAGTAATATATACTATAAAAATTAGATGCCTCTTCAACAGCAACTGTAATTTATGTTGTAAAATAAACTAAAAACTATCACTACATGTAAGAATTGGACATTGCAGTGACAACATGTGCCCTGCCAAACACTTCATTTTTTATCACAAACCTAGTACGTTCTAGCAGCAACATTTTGTTTCTGATATAATACAACCCGTGCATCTTCAACGGCAACTATAAAATATGTTGTAAAGTCTACTATCAACTATTAGGAATGTAACATTGCAGTAGCATCATGTACCCATCAAAACAGTTAACTGTTTTACTTGGTTATCACAAAGTGGTATTTTTGTAACAGAAGTGAAGAAAACAGCAACAGGTGAAAAAAAAAATAGCAATTTATGCGCCAAAGAAATCACCAAAGAACTCACCTCAGTGAAGCGTCCAGTACCAGGAAATGCCAGTTTGTAAAGGTAATCATACAGTTTCGAGTTCAATTTGGAATTAATTTGCACAAAAGAGTTTTTCAAAAAGCTGAAATTGCATGAGCCGCTTTGGCGAGTGCAATTTCAGCTTTTTGAAAGGCTCACAAGTGCAAATTAATTTCAAATTGAACAAGAAAAACGTATGATTACTTATTAATAACACAAACATGAAAAAATTCGCGTGGAAAAAGTGCCGGAAGATGTTTCTTAAAGCCATTTTTGCGTATTCGAGAACTTTTTTCAGAGTTCCTGCACAGATTTTTGTCATTGCGTTACATGTGATCATTCGTTTACAAAATTTCTTATTATCTTTCTGCAAATAATAATCAAGAATTAGGATGTGTAATTTGCACTTGTGTTACACTTTCTGCACCGTTGCAGGGTCCGAAATTAACTTTTTTAGGCCAGCGCCAACTGGCGACTGAATTTTTTTTTTCATTCGCCATATGCAAAAATATGGTTGCCAAAAAGTGTTCACTTTTTTTTTTTGCAGCAAAACACAGATGGAAAACTCTGGATACCAATTTTTCTTTTATTATTATTATTATTATTGATACATCTACCACTGAAAAACCACGTCCAACGAATCGAATTCTGGCCATATATGCAGTTTCATGCAACTGCTAAATGTTTCAAGTCAACTTTATACCTTATTTTGTGCCCGACTGAAAAACTGCTGTTCGAAGTTTTTTGGTTCTTTGCTCTA
Source organism: Platygyra sinensis (assembly GCA_019787425.1). Taxonomy (NCBI): domain Eukaryota; kingdom Metazoa; phylum Cnidaria; class Anthozoa; order Scleractinia; family Merulinidae; genus Platygyra; species Platygyra sinensis. The sequence continues at coordinate 35,451 of JAHPZR010034219.1, forward strand.
TGTGTTCAAAACCATCTTTCGTGTCTGTCAAGAGGGACTCGAGAAAATCGACGGATCGCCATGTGGCGTACCAGGCCACAACCGTGCAGCATTTCTCGTTCCAGTCCCCTGAACCATCCACAATACGTACCTACACGTATGTTTCGGGAAACCGCTGAAGAAACATGGTGACGAAGCTTGGCACTGATCGTAGCTGTGAACCGTTTCAGGAAGATTATAATAAGTCAAAAATCGGTTTTATACTTCAAAAGCAGCGGAAAGGCAAAAAGGAAGTGACCACTCGGCAAGCGGCTTTGAATTTTATTTGAGTCTATTTTGCTGAAAATTGAAGTTATTGCATGTTTTTATAATAATTTATCGTGGCATAAAATAGTTACTTGCCCGCTGGCAACCAGTTATGGAAATCTGGTCGCCAGTGCATTGGTGACCAGGAAAGCGCAATTTCGGACCCTGCATTGTCACACTTTTTGCACTGGTGTTACACTTGAACTGCACTGCTCTCAGCCAATCAGAAGCAAGTAATTTTTTCATGTGTATTATTAAATACCTTAAAGCTGATTTCCAGTCCGTACTGCGCACTCACGAGAGTTTGTTTACGTTTTTTGTTTTGTTTCATGTAAGACACGAAATGTGAACATTTCGCAACTACTTACATGAAGTAAATTCGAAGTTTAAAAACAACCGCCATTATGGATGCGAAGCGGTCAAAGCTTAATGCTTTGCTCTTTCTCATATCACTTGATGAAACAACTTTGCAGCTGTAAAACTCAATGAAACTGTTGGAAAAATAATTTGAAAGGCCTCAAAGATAAGGTATGTGGTTTTTAACGAATAACATCGATTCACATTCCATTGAGTGAGCCGTTATAATGTTTATAAACATGAGGGTACTGAGACTGCGCAGTACGGACTGGAAATCATCTTTAAACTAAGAAGCAAAAAAGAGAGCAGTTTACGCACCGAAGAGCTCGCCTTCTTCTCGCTTCCCTAAAACAGTGCCAGAAAGCAGATGGAAGTCCACTGTGCATGCTAAAACATCCAGTGCCACATTTTTAACTGCGCATTCTAAATCTTCCATTTGCACATTACCACAATTCCTTGCATTTAGTAAGAAAAAGTGATTGCAAGCCCCTATAAAGTAATCTTATCCCGATTAGAGAGCTGCCTCGCTCATTCGCTTCATTCTCACCCGCTGTGGCAGCAATAATCAATGTAATTGTTAAAAGTAAGTGGACCATTATCAATAATTATTGGTCCTATCGATGAAAATCATTAGTCATAATGGAAGACCCAGTAAACTGCTAACAATTTTTATGGATAAATGGTAAGCAATTAGTTTATCATGTATCGATAACACTTTTTGGAAGAGGATGTTTAGTCCAGGATTTGGTTCAACACTGCATTGGAACAGATATGGCATGGATGGAAGCTTGTGTACATGTAATTCCTACATTGTTCATTGTTTGCTTAGTTCAACAGTCACAAATCAGCTGTTGTGATACTAAGACTCTTTGTTGCTTTGCCTTGACTTATCAATTGAACTGCCCATAGCTAAGGTTATTATATAGAGAAGGAAGATTTGCATTTTATTTCCACTGGTAAGAAAGCCATTGCCCCCAATCAATTTCTCCTTGAAAAACCACAAAAGTCAGTAGTTTCAATCTTCAAATTCATCTATTCCAATATTAATCAATCTGTGCGAGTATTGTAATGAGTGTGTGTAACCATGCATATAATAATAATAAAAAAAATATTTTAATCAAGTAGTTGCAATAATTATTATTGATTATATTAATTATCAATTTTTATTGACTGGGCACTGCAGGTATAATTTATTTGCAATTCAATCAATTATTTGGCATGTAGTATGCAAGTTTGATATTTGTGTAACAGTGAAAATACCACAGTCTCTAAGGCTCCATTAAAATTTCCTCTTTTTTTTCTAATTAGGGGTGGTAAGCTGAAGGTTCCAGAATGGGTTGACTTGGTAAAAACAGCCAAAAGCAGAGAACTTGCTCCTTATGATCCAGACTGGTATTTCATCAGGGCAGGTGAGAGCACTTTCACAGTGTTTGCACATTCTCAAATATTATTTTATTTTGGACTACTATTTTTTGAGAATTTCCTTACCATCAAGGTGTTCATTTTTAAGTAGTCAGTTAAAGAACTCGAAACAGATGAGAAGTGTACAAAAATTGTTCACAAACTACACTTGTAAACACATATGAATGTTGTGCCGCATAGCACTAGAAACACAAATGTTGAAACAGAGAATTAACTCTGAAGTGTAAGTTAAAGTGCTTATTGACCCATGAAAAACCCACTGGGCGTTAGCCCTAGTAAACGGAATCAGGGAACCACGCGAGGTAAAGAAAAAATCTTTTGACCTCAGTGGGAATCAAACCCACCACCTCAGATTAGATCTACCATTACTCTGCTGACTGAGCTACGAGGTTGGACAGAGTTTCTCTGTCCAACCTTGTAGCTCAGTCGGCAGGTCGTGGGTTCAATTCCCACCAAGGTCAAAGGATTTTTTCTTTACCTTGGGTGGTTCCCTGATTCCCTATACTAGGGCTAACGCCCACTAGGTTATTTATGGGGTCAATTAGCACTTAAACTTACACTTAGAGTTAATTCTCTGTTTCACCATTTATACTTGTAAACAGTTAGGAGATAAAGTTGAACTCTACGTTTCATTAAGGGCTGGAAACTAGGCAGATTGACTTGCAGTGAAAATGATTTTGCTAGCCTTGTTTGACCATCTAGGGGAAAGTTTTTCTTTTAAAAATAGGTAAAGGTAGGTTAAAGGTAAAGGTAAGTTAAGGGTAAGTGTGGATAAAAAGAGTTCAGCTCAAAAGTTTTGCTGCATATGAAAACGAGTTGCAATCCGGCAGAAAAGGTTACTGAAACCAGGCCTGTGAACTTGGCAGCAATGTTGTTTTAGAGTTGTTAAAAATGTAATGAGAATCACTGTATGTTACCTCTGAGGCTAACTGTACTTGTATGGAGGCTGCCTTTTGGAGTCATGAAATCAAAGTGAAATACGAGTGATTTGGCACAAATTATCGACACCATTTTCATAAATCCACTCGTATAGTTATGTTGTGTAAATTTGTTTTTGTGCCACTCATTTGCAAACAATTTTTGGTATCTCTTATTTGAAGTTAATTGAAATTCAAATGTAAGCTTACTGAAGGAGGTAGCATGCCCTAGTGGCAAGAGTGAGCTACATAGATTTGTAATCCAGAGGCCCAGGTTCAAATCGTCTTCCCACCACTGGATGGATCTGTGTTATGTGATTGTGTTTTCAACTCCTTGTCTTGTAAATAGCCAACTGGTTTCCTTGTGATACTGTCTACCTCTAAAGATGAACTGCCCCAGAGACATAATATTGGACTTATGCATTGTTTGTGTTGTTTCAGCATCAATCCTCCGTCACGTGTACCTTCGTAATGGTATTGGTGTTGGTCACCTAACCCGTGTCTATGGAGGTATGGAATACAGCACTGATTCTAATGTTTGCATTGAAGTAATACGTAGACTATGCTCAACTGAGGAGATAGGGGGTGGGGGGGGGGAGAACTCTGAAGTGACTTTAAACAGTTTTGGTCAGTGCTTGAATTTAGTATTTCAGTCATGTTATCCTGCCAATTATGTCAAGCCCTTGATGAAGTGTTTTACCATTATTATTCATGATTCAGGGTAAGCTACTTTTTGACAGTGCCTTAATATTTTGTCACTCACTTGGTTCACGAACTACTGTTCTTGCATTTGTGCAGGGCGTAAGCGACGTGGTGTGAGGCCAAGCCACTTTGAGCGAAGTTCATCATCTGTTGCTCGCACTATTATGAAAGGCCTTGAACAACTGAAACTGATTGAGAAGGATAACAGCGGGTGAGTTTTGTGGCTCTTTACCTCCTAAGGTTGTGAAAACAGTAGTTTCCTCATATTCATAAAATTTCTATTTGCTTTTAACAACAACAAACTGAACATTTGTCCTGTCATACTTAGCGTGTGCTCGATGCATGGGATGGCATGTTAATTTGCATGTGTAGTTATTATGCACTGAAACAATTAGCACAAACATCCTTAAACTTATCTTGTATTACTTACATTTAATATATGGCCGTGTCCCAAGGACTGGGAACTACCAAATTCAAGAATTTGATTGGCTGAAATTGATATTGAAAGCAGTTTAGGTTTTCCATTTAGACCGGCATCTAGACTGGTAATGTTCTTTTAACACTATTTATTTATGACAGGCTGTACCAAAAACTGATGAGAAAAATTAAAAAGTAAACTTTGCCAGAATGAAGTTCAGTTCATCAGCATTCATAAGCAGAATGCCAGCTACAGTTTGTAGTACAAACCAGAATACATTGACAGATTATACTGTTCTTGTTTGCCATATAATAAACATCTTCTTAACTGAGCTTAGTTGGTATGTATGGGATAATCTTAGCCTTGGTCATGTGTGCAGACCACACAGCATTTGGTCTGTACTCATAATCTTGGTCAAGATTCTCCCATACAGACATCGTGCTCAGGTTAATGAAAGCCAAGTAAGTTTGGACTAAACAGACTTAAGGCTCATTCTTATGTACTGCTGGTATACATAGTTAGTATGACATTGTTGCCAGTATGCCTGTCATTGGCCAGAAGTTGATCTGTTCTGTTCAAGCCCCTTGTTTATCTGTGATGCATCACCAACATACTCGAATACTCTAGGTGCAAATTGTGCATAGATTAACTTGGATATGTAAATTAATTGCAAGCCACTACTGATGACATTTCCCTGGAAAAAATTGTTGGTAGTGACTGCCAACATGTCTGCAAAGTTAAAATCAAATGGCAGGGTTTTCTAAATTAGCTGGCACCCAATGCCGTGAAGTTTATTAGTACTGTGCACAGTTTAGTTTCACCAATGTAATTATGATCTTTCTGGGGATATAAGGTTGTGTTGCTGGTGATAGATTTTCATGTGTTGTAACAGTGTGCAGCTCAGTGCAAGCATTTATTTTTGGCATGTTCAAGCCATACATGCAGGCTTTTAGCCAGATGGGCGTCCAGGCATCTTGTGGACGGCCACTTATTGAAGGAAATCGTTTTGTTTTTCATATGTTGCCTTATGAATTTTTCATTTGAGCAGGCCCTATAGCGTATTTTGGACGACCACTTTTCAAATCCTGGCTAAACGCCTGCATACAGTTCATATATGATAGCTAGGGGTTACCTCATTAATTTACACATGATTCTGATAATTTTAGTGGCCGATCAATCACCAGTCAAGGACAGCGGGACTTGGACCGTATTGCTTGCCAGGTAAAGGGATTTTCTTGGTTCCAAATCCAAAAAGACAAAGAATTAATTATTTTTTTCAACCAGTGTCTCTTCTTGACCCCACCTTATGCAAATGTCCTGACATGCCACTTCTTTGAACTACAATAATATTAATGCATGCAATAGGCATTTGCATGGTAGTATTGTAGATAAGCTGCCTTTCATTATTTGACTGGTCTTGATATGACCAGTGGAAATTGCTCTCTGGATAGGGCAGACATCAAGGGGAGTAGGGGAGGTGCAGTGGTGAAAGCACCAGCCTCCCACCAATGTGGGCTGGGTTTGATTCCAGCCCCGTTTCATATGTGGGCTGAGTGTTTTTGTTGGTTCTCGGAGTGTTTTTCACTGGGTTATCAAGTTTTCCTCCTCCACACAAACCAACATCTCCAAATTCCAATTCAACCAGGATACAGGACCTGCATGGCTAATGTGGCTTTATTTAAAGGGGCTCAGTCACGATATTTTAAGTTATTTTGAGCATCAACAAAATTACTGTTAAATTGAAGGAAACCTGAAAATAATAATTAACAAAGACAGAAAAACACCAAAGAGATAATAATAAATCATAAAGGAACAAGGATGGTTAAGGATGAAGAAGATTGACACGGATTACAAACGACGAAATTGAAAAGTTTAGCTAAACTTTTTAAACCGTTTTACCGTGACTGAGCCCCTCTAAGGAAGTTTTATTTTTTTATGGAAGGCATGGAGGAATTTGATATCAATCTGTGTAGGGTGTATGCTAAGCTATATAGAGGTGTTGAATGGTTTCTTTAAAGAAGGCTATTGCCATTTAGAGCAGTAGTAAGCAACTTGTGATTTTGCAAGATTTAGTTCAATGAACATTTTGTCCTGACAAATGTCTTTTGTTATGTTTCCACAGGTTATGTCAAGTGCTTAAAACCAAAGCCAAAACATCTAAAATTTCAAAAAAAGAATAAAGAAAGAAATCTGTTTTACAGTGATTCAAGATGAACTTGTTGTGTATTGAGTTTTTACTGGGAATGAAAGCTATTCATGTGTGTCAACTGACAAGGAGCTGTCAGTCTGTCCCAGTCTGTTACACATCCGGATATCACAGTCAAATAATCCAACCTGTACATGTACATGTAAATAGCTATCTTGTTCTTGTTCGCATCAACTGAATTCCAAAACTAATGATCCAGTTTTGTCATTTAAGACTATTAATTTAATTTTGAAGGTACTGAAACTGTTTCCAGTCGCCTGTCGCTACGGATGGCATGGATAAAAATGGATTGATACTTGAAAAAATTGGCCAATTTTTTCAAGTTTTGATGCTACGTGTTCCAAAAATCCTTAAGAAATTTATTATGGTTAGCCCTCACTGATAAAATTCATTTGACATCTTCGTTGTAGCTTTACAGAAGCATTTTTGTTTATGATTAAAGCCTCGAAGTAATGATTTTAATACAGAATTGACCTAAAACAGCAAAATTCTCGTGACACTGCTTCTTTAAAGTTATCCAATTCCTTACCCCACTTTTTATTCAGTACTTTTTACACACTCTTCTTGTATATTGCCCCAAAAGACAGCTGCCAAGGTCTTCAGTAGCGGATATATGTGAAACAAAATGTGCTAACAGTTGCATGTAGCAAAATTTGGAATTGGGTAGCTTTACAGACAACCCCTGAATCTGTTCTCACCCCTCTAAGAAGCAGCATTTAAGCTAATACTATAGGTACAAGACAGCCAATTCATATCTACATAAACAAGACATTTTATAACTGGATGCCCCGTATTTCACCCCTCTGTTCTGAAAAAAAAAGAAAAAGAAATGGAGAGAAAAAGAAGGAACGAACGGGTTTGACCCGCGCGCCTTAAAACACATGTGCAAGCAGTGGTGAAGAAATGTGCGCAATACGAGAGTTCGTTGTACTGCAAGTACACAGTTGCAATGCAAAGACAACACACAGCTTCATTTTCTATGGACGGTCTTCCAGCGAGGTCGATGACCACGCACGCATTGCTCACGTCAAACGCGCGAGGAATTCACGCATTTCGCAGTACTCACTCGAGTTTTGTGGATATCGAGCGGGGTATCTGCGCCACACAAGCTGAAAGATAAACCACAGAAACTTCTGCTCAGCGGGAAACCATATCGGATTCCATTTCCACGAGCCAAAGGTTATTTGCAAGCTCCGAAACACGTAAGATTTCAAAACACATCACGTTTATTTCGTATACGCGGCGTACTTCAAGGTAAGCTATCTTTCGATTGTGTTGTGTTTCGACAATTTCCACTGTGAGACGTTCAAACGAAGGCAAGCGAGGTATTAACTGATACACCATTGGTTTATAGTCTTGATAGCCCATAGACCTCAAAGTCTGTCACGTTTTTATGACAATAGTTTGGCGGTGGGTTGATACAAGCTTTCCGCCGATTAGCAAGGTATAAACCACTTTTTCGTTCGACAAAAATCATGTTTACAAACTTTCGCGAAAAATTGAGCCTAACTTCTGGCTCTTGTTCAGTCACTACATTGTGTCATTTCATCCTCAACTATCCCCCTGGAATCTAATCGTAACGCCCCCCCCCCCCCCCTGCCCCCAATTAATGATGCAAGGATTTCTCCTATGATCTGTGTCCTAATTTTTTGTTATCATCCATTTCAGGGTTTTGACAAATCTTAGTTTTCTTTAACTTTTTTTCGAAATGGAGTACGTTTTTAAGCTGATAATTCACACAGACGAAGTTCCGTCACTGTCAATGTGAAGCCGGGAGGGGGGGGGGGGGGGGAAGACAGAAGGGTTCTGTCACGTTAAAATGTACGCGGTACTCTGTATTATTTTGCACTCTTCAAATGATTTTTTGATCTTGTGGGGTTTTTTTTCCTCAGTTTAGGTTAAGGTTGCAGTATTAACTGAACATGAAGCTTGTGATTGCCTTTATCCTTCAAAATGTTTTCTTGTTGGCTGTTTATGGACAGAGAGTTAGACCATGGACTCAGAGAGATTGTCAAAGGGTAAGAATGACCCCTCCTATTACCCCCACCCCCTTCTATCTCCCCCACCTCTCCTACATCCCCCACCCCCTTTTATCTCCCGCACAACCCACCCTCATATTTCAGTTGGTCAAACCGTACACGTTACCAATAGTGACGCAAAATGCCTCCAGAGACATGCCACAGGGTTGAAGCTATATTAAGAATAGCTTTCAATAAAAAAAATGTTCCTTTATTCTCTTTTTTCGCTCCTTATTGGGGGAAAATACATTCTATACGACTTTCCAGTGATCCGATTTAGTTAATTTTGGAAGTTTTAATCTGGCTGCATTACCATACCAAGATAAATAAAGCGCTGTCTGTTAGGTTACACAAAGAAAATCGTCAACTTTTTCTTTCATTCGTTCAGCCGCAAAGTCGAAATATCAATTCTAGTTCCTTTTCAAAAAGTTCTGTTCTTGCAACTTTTCCTATCAATTCCTATTCTCGTGTTCTTCTCGAGTGTCCAGAAAACAACACGCGCATGTCAAGAATTTGTCTTTTTCACAAATAACAACGCATCGTTTTTGTCTCGAACGTTCTTTCAGATGACACGCGAGTGTGACCAAATAACACGCGGGGTTCAAGGCGCATCCGGACCACCAGGATTCCCTGGGAATCAGGGGCCTCGGGGCCCGGCAGGCTTGCAAGGTTTGAAAGGAGTTAGAGGACCCCCAGGAAGATCCCGACCGGGCCCTCCTGGACCGCCAGGACCGCCGTCTGGTGGAGCACGACCCGGTCCCAAAGGGGATCCCGGAGAACGAGGAATACGTGGCAATCCCGGTGACCGTGGAGGTCCTGGAGAGTCGGGCTTAAGAGGCAGAAAGGGATACGACGGGTTTCCAGGATATAAGGGGATCCAAGGTGTAGAGGGGGATGCTGGCAATCCCGGTCTCCCCGGTGTTGTTGGATCTCCAGGTGCAATGGGAAGTTGGTTGCGTTGTTCATGGGAGTTGAACCGCAATAAAGATAACGGCCTCCTGAAGGTAGAGAAGTTGTTTGTTTGTTTGTTTGTTTGTTTGGTCGTTCGTTGGTATATTTATTTTTTCCTAGGTTTTCAAAGCCGGAGCATTTTAAGTGAATTTTATTTCTTGAAGTTCTCAGTTAACGAAATGAAAACTGCTTTACACTTTGTTGACTTTATCGGTAGCTGTGCACGTTTTGGGGCCATAAAGTTTATTCAGTACTTCTAGACCTTGTGTCTTTCTTTTGACAGAGAATATCCTTGCGCATAATTATTTTAAGTGAGGAGGACAAAAACAAATAAAGGGGCACATTGTACAGTAGTTCGATCAATGGAGTGCCTTCCTCGATTCTTTTAAATTCTAGAACCATTTTCCCATGCTCTGAATACTGTTTGTATTTTTGGGCCCAGGGCCCAGATTGGCGTGATTATATAGTCTATTCTTCTTTCGGCGAAAAAGAGGTTAGAGGATAATCTGAAAAGAAAGTGAAGGGGTAGGTAAATTTCTTGCTGCAAAAAAGGGGACGCTTATTAGGGGATAGGCTTGTTTTTGATAGAGGTGTAGCCTGAACACACGTTAATCCCTCACTGCAAGTGTTGAAGAAATCGTACTGACCTACTATACATTAATTTCTTTTTATAGGAATGTATCTACTCTAAGCAAGATGCTAACTCAGTTCTTCACGTTGTTTACGAAGGCAACCTTCAGATCGGTCTTTGCAAAGACTGCTGCAAGCGCTGGTACTTCATCTTCAACGACGTCGAGTGCAAGAACCCAGGCCCTATCGATGCAGTCATGTCAGGAGGCCTGGGCCTCAATTATCCATTCTACTCCTATGGCAGAATCGAAGGCTTTTGCGAAACAAGATTTTCTTCAGGGCCAGTAAGGATTGGTTTGCAGATGGAAGATTGCCCGGGATTTTCAAGATCGCGGATACCGTATAATGTGAATCTGTATAAACGTTATGGAAACATATTAATCCAAGAAGTTTCTCCTTCGCAATGAAACACCCATCGTAAGACATGATTTAGAAGTTAATAGGGCGCATGAACGATGCAAATATTTGTCCTCTGCTATTCACGCAAACAGTGAGCGGTGACGAAACACGGTGTTGGGGTTGGCTGAACACAGTTCTCTAAATGTTCTGTTTTATTGCGCTTCTTGGCGCAGTTTCACCTTAAAATCGTAGAATTGATAGTTATAAGCGACGTAACGCTAAATTATCAATTGTAGCAAAGTAAAGGCCCTGTTACCTAGTTTTATAAAGTCTGTGTTCAAGGCAAGTGGCCCGTGAGCCTCGCGCTGATCTCTGTTTCCCCCTAAGCGATTGGGAGTATTTCTACCACTCAACTGGCCCCACATGGATGATACGATAGTTCTTCCAAGGGTTCCCCACCCATCCCCTCCCCTTCCCCCCCCCCCCCCCCCCCAGTATTTAATTTGCCGGTACCTTATTTCGTGTGGGGAGAGGAACTGTGAGAGAAAAAACGTCCTTCCCACTGAAGAACATGTCCCCAGCTTGGGTCAAGCCAGTTTAGAAGCAACAGAAAACAAATAAGAAAATTAACTTCAAGGACGTTCGTGCTAATTGTTTCTGCGCATCCTTACTGCGCACGCAAATTCGCACGCCACGTCATGCACGAGAGCGTGCGCTAAGCAATAAATTAACAATACGAGTAAAAATAAAACTGTAACCAGGATAAGACATATTAAAGTGTAAAAACGTTCTCTGGTTAAAAAGGTTATTAACATAAGCTTTCGGCTATCAGTCTTTAGCAAATTCTCAGCTCCGACTATTGCATTTCTAGCTTTTTGATTGGCTAAAAAACTCCGACTATGAGCCAATAGTCGGAGTTTTACGTCATATGGAAAATAGTGCGCAAAGTTTAAAATTTTTCGCTTTGTAAAATTGTGGAAATAAAAATCGGCGGCAAGACCCGGTTTGAGAATTTACTAAAACAATTATTCCATTCGCCCTTGTTGGATATGAAGTGATTATAACCAACTCGCGCTACGCGTTCGTTGGTTATTTTATCACTTCATATCCAACGCGGGCTAATGGAATAATTGTTATATAGCCTTTAACACAAAGGCTATAGACTGATAGCCGAAAGCTTAAGTTTTAACCTTTTAACCAGAGAAAGTTTTTACACTTAAAAAGTTAACAATTATAACTTTGCCTGGATTTAAAGATCTTGGACGTTTGGTGACCCCTATTTATCTCTTGATGGATCATTTCCTCTGCCAGTTTTCTACGTTTAGCGAAAAACTGAAGAAAATCTATTGATCACCAGTTTGATTTTTTTGCAAAATGCACCATCGAATTATATATATTCCGTTAATTTAAGCTCTTCGTTTATCTGTGCGACGGATTTCAAATGCCTCTTTAAGGGTTAAGGTTTGTGAAAACGTTGCTAACATTTGAACTTATTTACGCAACGGACCCACTTCTACAAAATATGACTAAGATCGCTTGCCTCCGTTGATTCACCGTCGATATTTTTAGCTATAAATTCCTGTAGACCATGCTGAATTATATGCACTGCTTTTTCAAATTAGGTTTCCACACGCTTAAACTCTGAAACGAATTCGATGACCCCCAATTTTTTTTTTTACTTTTTGACACAAGTAACCCATTATCTGACTGCAGTAAAAATTTGAAAAAAAAATATATCGCATAGCGCGAACTTCTCTAAATCGCATTAAAATAATTCCATCTACCACACCAGTTACGTTTAACCAATTTATTTCACCCCCTCCACCCTTCTACACTTTCACCCAGATCCGTGCTAGTTTATTGTTTTCGTTTCCTATGTTCTTTGTAGAACTTCACTGGTTTCCTTTCTTTCAACTCGTGTGCTGCCTATAGACACTAGCTAAATCCCTCAGGGTAGATAGCTCTGACGATATCTAACACTACATAAATGTATCCTAGTCTTTCTGAGGCGAGAAAAGGCAGACGGAGAAAACTAGCAGAGCTTCTCAGAGGGTCAACTCGCGTGTTAATCGTGCGAGGAACGACTCCCGCCTCGCTCGTGACTCTAGTTTGTTACCCGCTTCCCGAGCGTGTCAATTAAAAAGGTGTGCGCCCTATTCTTATTAAAGACTCACTTAATTTTGCTTCTGTTTTCAGGTAATACCTTGACACTATTCGTTTCACTCTGAGTTGTTGTTGTTGTTTTTTTTTAATTCTATTTTGATGCTTCCACATTTTTTTGCGGATTACAGATTAACATCCTAAGCCGGAAATAGTTTTTTGCCAAGATCGGCCTTGGAACGCGTCACGCAATTCAGTCCAAGAAACAATCGATATCTGTTATTGCTCTATTTACGGCTCACAGTGAGCACTTATCAAAGATGATGGACAAATTTTCGCTTCTTTTTCTGTGTTTCTTCATGGTAAAGACTACCCATGGCCAGGGTGACATTGTATGGACGCCGACAGAATGTCGCGAGGTAAGGAATAGCTTCTAGGAATCGTTCTTTCCGCTATTAATATTTTCAAAGTAGGCATCGTGCGTAAAGCTGTTGCTGTAATTGTGGACGCGAAAAAACTCGATACCATATGCTTTATATACTGCAGTGTCGTTTGATTTTCTCATCGAGCGCGTTTTAATTGTCTGAGCAGAAAATATTGGCTGAATGGTATTAATTGCAACAAGAATTAAGATCAATGATAAATGAGACTTCTAGTACCCTCCCCTCCCCTACACCGGTGTTGTACTCTTTGTTCCTCCCCTCGTTATGTGTCTGTTTATTTTCAAGAGAATATATCACATTCACCAAACTGAAACAGTTTCAGAAAGAAACACTTGACCAATAAGGCCCATTTTCAACCGCGAATATAACGTAAGTTCACGAAACGTTCTTTAATTTCTTTTATGTTTTATATTTCACCATCATCATCATTTTTTGGTTATTTTCTTTCTGCAGATGATGGAATCATGCGAGTTGCTTTCTGGTTTACCAGGACCTCCTGGGCCTGTCGGACCAAAAGGTGTCGCCGGACCGGCTGGCCTGCGGGGCCCTATCGGGGATAAAGGGTTTCCGGGGGAACCTGGTAGCTCCCCGGTGGGAGGCGGAGGCTTTCCAATTAAAGGACAGAAAGGAGAGCGTGGAGAGATTGGTAGAACAGGTGCAAAAGGAAGGAAAGGAAACGCCGGGAGCCCCGGAGGTTTGGGAAATGTAGGATCACTGGGGGCTCAGGGAACACAGGGAGAGAAGGGGACAATAGGAGTTACCGGACCACCGGGGAATAAGGGGGAACCTGGAGTGAGCGAATTGAACTGGAAGCAATGTATGTTTAAACCTGATATCAATACACCCAGTGGAGAGTTGGCTGTAAGTATGCTAGAAGGGCGTGATTATTTATTCAATTACTTTCTGCTTGACTGACTGACTGACTGACTGACTGACTGACTGACTGACCGGCTGACTAACTGACTGACTGAATGACTGACTGACTGACTGACTGGCTGGCTGACTGACTGACTGACTGACTGACTGACTGACTGACTGACTGACGCAAAGATGGACGCAGAAACACAAGGACGGATGGCTTAAAGGGGCTACGTCCCGGTATTTTGAGATTTTTGGACCATCCACAAATTACCATTAAATTGAAGGAAACCTGAAAACAATACTTTAGGAAGATAGAAAAACACTAAAGACATAACAATAAAACATAAGGGAACAAGGATGATTATGGATGGAGGAGACTGACACAGATTACCAACTACGAAATTGGAAAATTTAGGCTCAATTTTTCAAACCGTTTAACCCGTGACACAGCTCCTTTAAAAGCATATAAAGGTAGTGGAATTAAATTTTCAACATTTTCTTAACGCGTAACCAGAGATGCAAGGGCGGATCCAGGATTTTTGTTAGGAGGGGGTGCACCTCTAAGAACGACGTCACTATCCAGGATTTTTCTTAGGAGGGGGTGTACCTCTAAGGAATGACGTCACTGACCGGTGACGTAAACAAATTTTGAAAGCGAATACGAAGAAGAAGGCTTCATCTCAGGGGGGGGGGCACCCCTGCACTCTCTGCACTCTCCCCCTTGAATCCGCCCCTGAGATGTCACCTGATTTAGATCAAATTCTCCCAAACGGAGTTACCAAAAAAAAATTATGAATGGGACGAAGAATTTACACTTAAAACTTTCTCTCTGTTTTTCTCAGGCCTGCACATTTGTCAAAAAGAGCGACAAAACCTCACTACACGTCACATACCAGGGTGAGACGCATATCGGTTTATGCAAGACCTGCTGTAAAACTTGGCACTTCACGTTTGACAACTTGACCTGTACCGATCCTGCGAGTATCGATGCAGTGTTCAGTGGCCTTAACTTGGTTGACGCTGAAGAGAAGAACACTCTCCCAAAGTTTATGCACGGCAGTATCTCTGGATATTGTAGCTCTGTCCCTGGGGGATTAGTTCGCGTGGGGATCTCACTAGATGATTGTCCCGGTTATCCCAGTATCCGGGAGATTGTTCCCGTTGAAATTCAGCCCAACAGTCGGTTGATCATTCAAGAAGTTCCTGCTCCGCAAGTTTAGTTCTTTAATTGTCATCGAATATTATCGAAAATTGCGTTCAGTGATTGACAAACCTGTAAAACTCGGTTAAATGTAATAGGCCGTTTGCACGACGCTGTCACATGCATGTTTGATTTTGTACCATGCGACCGGATCGTGCAGAGGTCAACCAAGTTCTTATGAAATATCAGTGCAGGGCCGTACATGGCGGGGGGGAGGGGGGGGAGGGCAGTTGCCCCCGCCAGGAAAACTAATAGGGGTGAAAACAAAACGTCCGACTAGAAACCCTGTCTGTATACGGGAGATCCCTGTGAAGGTTTGTGGAGTTTGCCCCCGCAGACAAAAAATCCTAGGTACGGCCCTGCAGTGACAGTCAGACTTAAGTTTCTCAAGTAAGTTGATGACTGCTAGTTGTTTTATAAACTTAAGATGGCCGCGTACACTGAAACAAAATTTCAGTGCTATGGTACCGTTAGGTAAACAGTGTATTGCACTTTTTTGAAAGCATGCTTTTCCTAACACCAATTTTTGAAATATCACCAATGTTGAAATATCTACGCACTTTCAAATTACCTCGCATGCTACCTACCAACCTTTGTGTGGACTGAGGAAAGGAGGAGTTTCGACTTTTTGGAGGAAACCAGATCTGCGTGATTTGTGAGGACTTTTCTGCCTACCAAAGTGGTTCAAGTTTGTTAATTAAGAGATCTAATGAAGTTAATCGCTTGCAGCTTTACCTACCCACAACTGTAAAATTTTGCTGTACACATATTAATTTCTGTATACTTTTAGTGCTTGTACTTCACTTGTATTTCCTATTTAATAAATACGAAAATGTATCCTGAACACCTCAAAGGAATGATCTGCCAACCTTAGCGTTGAAAAACACTATTGAGGTCCTAATTTGAATTAAGGGCTAGGAAGCTTACGCAGGCCACGACGACGACAGCAACGAGAACGTCACCCAAATAAAGCTTAATCAGTGGTATAGTGAAACCTCGACTTAACGAAAGAGTCGAAAGGTCAGGGGGACTGGCAAAATATCTTCGATACCTGATAACGAGGTTTCGTTGTGTCGTTTTTTTTTCCATATATTTCACTATTACTGAGGTGAAAAACCGAGGACTTCGTTACATAGTTCGTTAAATACCCGGCGGGTACTCCTAGAAAAATTTGGGTGAGGATGTGCGGCCGCGCCGCTTCCCAAACCCTTACCCTATTTATGACCATAGTCTGGGATATTCCCTACCCTATTTATGACTTGACCAAAAATTCGAAACCCTAATGACTTGAACCTTACTGTTGCACATGGATCGGAACTGGTTAGCTCAAAAGACCACCACAAACCGCATAATATCAAGCCAAGGTTTAATAATTACGGTATTCGATTTCTGTGGCGGGTGGTTACAACAGTTCAACAGTGGCACTTTACGGGTTAGCCGAGACTTTAAACAGATTCTCCAGGTGAGCGGGTTTACAGACAGATTCTCCAGGTAAGCGGGTTTTACAGACAGGCTAAAATTCTTTGTCACTTCGAATCTACTGATCAACCGCTTTGAAACACAATAACCTAACGCTTTAAATCAATGTATAATTTATGTCAATCACAATTCTTGTCATCAAACAAATCTGTCAATAAGAGGCAACGCCCCAGTATTTGATCAACGAAACACTCACATCAAAATCCTGTTTTATACCTCCGTTATAATTGAATCCCTAGTTCAGACCAATGTTAAATTACAGTAAAAATAATTTGTGAAAGGATTTTATTGATTTCGATAATGAGGAAAAAGTGGCTTCTCAGCTTATAAACATACCCATATCAAGGCTAGAGTACAAAAACCATACCCTATTTATGCCCAAAGTGGTCAAAATCAGCTAAAATCGATACCCTATTTATGACCAAAACGGCTGAAAAACCATACCCTTTGGGGCCGTACATACCTATATAGCCCATATAAGGGAGTACCCCCTCCCCCGGCCCACTTGGTTAAATGCCGGACTGTGCACATGCGTTGAATCTTGGCACATTCCTTTGCCGTTCCTCTCCAAACTGGTACGAAAAGAATGTGAAATACTACGTTCTGGGTAGTCTGTGCGACAACGGCTATTTTTTGGTATTCCTTCTTGGAATTGAACCCTGTCATTGCATATTTAGCCTGAGCACGTGGTTAGCCATTGGCGTACTGAACAGATATAGACAGTGGGAATTTCGCTGGCAAAATATAAATTCATTTTTTTACTACGTAAATTTCAAATTGTTGCTGAACGTACATTTCGAGACTAGCTTCAGCACATATCGACCGCCTATGTCTACGTTTGGTTTCGTGACTGCGGCAGGAAGCGATTAAGAATTTAATACGGAGTTATGTTGAAATAACAAATGGATTAACTTTAAATCGAGCCAGAAAAATATAGACATATGATATCCACAGGCAACAAGGCAGAAGTTACAAATCAGCTAGGCGCGCCGTGATTTTCAAAACCCCATTCAGATAATCGAAATTACGGCCACAGGAGACAATCTTAACAGGTAAGGACCTTTTAAATCACTAGAATTCTCTTTTTAACAGACGAGAATCTTCTGCTCTCTCAGCCTTGGATAACTTGCTGAAGCTCAGATACAAAGCTTTGCCTGTGACGGCTAGCTTCAATTTGCCGATACGATTGTATACATCCAGATATTTATGTCATTCATGTCACTAAGCTCAAGCCAAAAGTTTCTTTCATCCGGGGAAAACACAGCATAGAATCATGCGCCCACGAAAGACACAGTGCAGAGAACACGCAGTCTCGCGTTTGCGTCTTACACGCGCGCGCATCACCCTCATACGCGCGCGATTTAGAATGGATCCCGTGTTATCCAACAGGGGATAAAGTCATTTTTATTGTAGAATAAAAGGATACTTAAAATCGGCTTTTAAATTGTTTGGTTTGATTTCCATTACTATTTTGTCAATGATTATGTTTGTTTATGTTTAATTATTTTCCGTAGTTTGTGTTTGGCGCGGTGGCCTAATGGTTAGCACACTCGGCTCCGGATCGAGCGGGCTGGGTTCGAGCCCTGGCCGGGGACATCGTGTTGTGCTCTTGGGCGAGACACTATACTCTCACGGTACCTCTTTGCACCCAGATGTGTGAATGGGTATCGGTGAACGTAAATCGCTGGGGGTAACCCTGTGATGGACTAGCTTCCCATCCAGGGGGGAGTAGAAATACCCCTAGTCGCTTCATGCTACTGTAACCGGGATAAGCTCCGGCCTGATCATGAGCCACCTGCCTGGTATACAGACTTAACCTTTTTTTACCATTTTCCGCAGCTTCTTCTTTCGTGTATTCAAGATGACACAAATTTTAAGATTGATTATCTTGTCGGTCTTGTACCAAGTTGTGCAGCTTCAAAGCACAACCCGTTGGGGAAGACTTCTCTGTCAAGAGGTAACATTGCTTCTAACTTGAAATGATTTCTAAAATTTGATTTAAATTTGAATGATATATTCTGATGTTATGTTGGTATTAAGCATCAGAGAGCCAGGGAAGTCTCAGGGAAGTGCTTATAATAATCAAATAAGCCTAGGTCGACTAAGAACAATAGTGAGGTCACTCGGTCTGTGCTCAGATAAGCAGTGTGGTTGGAAACGGTTTCTAACTACACTGCTTATCTGAGCACAGACCAAGTAACCTTACTTAGTCGGCCGTCAAGCGTGAAACGATAAAACCGTAAACTTGATGGACTAAGATTAATGAAAAGAAAGTTGCTTTAAGTATAAAGAACTTACAGCGAGTACAGCTTGGTTCACACTTCTTGCACTGTTCATCCGGTTCAGCTTTTGTGTGGGTTGTGTCTTTGTTGTTTGTATATGTTTGCTTCATTTTGAGTGTCACCATTAATTTATCTCATGTCGCATGATTTCTTTTCTCGGAATCCCAAAAAGAAAATTAAGATTTTTTGAAAACTACAAATTTTTGATAATCTATCACTGCTTTACTTTACTGTGTTTAATTTTATTTTCATCAGATCTATTTTATTTCATTTTTAGGTTGAAACCAAATGTAAACAAGACTTCATCGGATCCCCTGGGGTACCTGGAATCCCAGGGAATCAAGGACCAGCCGGCCTACCCGGTATTAAGGGGATAAGAGGCGAGAGAGGCCCCAAGGGATTCAGCTATATCGTAGAACCTTATCCTCTTCCTGGACTAAAAGGAAGGAAAGGCGAACCCGGTATAATAGATTTGTTTTGCTTTTACTCGATATAGATTTCTTCAACAGAGTGTTGGCCATGCACTTAGGCTCCGTCTTTGTCATTCACTTTCTCAGAGTACCGCATTGATTCTAAAGTAGCATGGCAAACAACAACGACCTTGTTTGAGCGCATTTCCAAACACCAAGCACAGAGTTGAAATATGACTTGTTGTGGAGTATTTTTGACGAACTTTGAGGTGTTGGAAATCTGGTTAAACACTGTCTTGAGTGTTTAATTTATCTTCTCAGTCGAAACTGATTCTACAGAGAAAACGACGAATCAAAATCGTAAAAACCTATGCAAATTAAGATCAGTCATCCAAACACCGCCATGGTCATATACTGTAGACTTCGAGGAATCTCGCTTTTAGTTTTAGCCCGCCTCATCGTGAAGTGGCAAAGACGCGAGCTGGGGTTGCTTTCGGCATAAAGAACTAACGCGGAACAGTTTGGCCCA
>JAHPZR010034219.1:62500-70182 GCA_019787425.1 Platygyra sinensis
CCTCTATTACCAGTATTTGGACCGGTGCCTGCGCACCTGTATGTCTCAGAGCGTACAATGTATAAGACCTTACGTGCATTGAAGGTAAAGAAATCCCCAGGTCCTGAGCTGATCCCGAGTATTGTTTTGAAAGAGTTTGCTTTTGAACTTTCTCCTGTTCTTGCTGACATATACAACCTCCCCTCGCTTGAAGCACGCTGAAGCACGCTGTAGTGGTTCCCGTCCCGAAGTGCCACCCTTCAATGTCTGTTGAAAGTGACTTAAGACCAGTGTCATTAACTTCACCTGTAGCCAAAGTACTGGAATGTTTCTCAGCTAAGTCATACCCAATATAATTGGAACAGTTGTAAAACAATTCTGAAAGTCTCCGGCTTTACTTAGTATGTTTAAAGTTACATTATTAACAGTTCTTGGTCCAGTGACATGCACTCCAACTAGGTTGAGTAAAGTTCTTGGGTGAATAGTACTGACCACGCAATAAAATGCTGATAAATTACTGTTCTTTCCATGTCTGCATAGGCCTTAAAACGAAAAACGGAGGTTGTTATTTGATCACGTGATTATTTGCTATGGCAACAGCATTACTAGCTAAAATTGCTTTGGGCAGTCATTTGTCATGGTAAGGTAATTAGAAGCTTTCCGCACGTATTGTTCTCCAGATAAACCATTTCTTTAAGTTTTACACTCAATAACAATGCTCTACCGGAGGTGAAAACGAATGACTATGTTAATGAATTTTTTAGTCAAACTTGAAAGTTTTCACAACGTCTGCATCTGTCGGAAAGTCTCATTGCGTTTTTCCTGGAGGTCTCCTCTGTTTTTGTGCATGTCTTTCATTTGGCTGCAGAGTGGCAATTGGGGCAAGGGACTCGGTGATATGATATTTGGGATCTTCTGAGAAGTTATTCTGAGATGTTCCATGAGAGCTGAGAGCTAGGAGGTGCTTGTCTTTGCCAGATTTTATCCGACATGTTCGTGATTCAGTAAGGACTTGTTCGTTGACTGAGAGTGGAACGATTGCCATTTTTCTTTCTGGATGTTGCTTCTGATCGTTCACTCGAGATGGACTCTCTGCCATGGTACCACTGGCATTCTCCATTTTTTTTACAATGCCTTTCCTTTGCGGGGATTACGTCTGAAGATCGTTTCTGGATGGATCCGCTTTGTCTCACGGTTTTTCTTTGCCTTCAAGAGTCACAAACCCTCTTTTGTAAGCCATTGCCATCTTTGAGAGTTGCGTCTAGGCTTTGATGATTGGTTTCAGTATAATGGATCTGGATCTCCATGTTATCTGTCGTCTCTCCTTGGTCATTTTCCAGTACTTGTGGTCGAGTGCATCGTTTTACCATGTGGTCAAGAAACTTCTTCTTCCCTTTGGAACATTTTATGTCATTATTGTTGATCTGGGGCCGGTTCATGAAAGGAGGAATAACTCTATTCCAGGGATAAATGTGCCTTATTTCAGGAATAACTTTATCCCCTGAAAGAAGGAACAGCGCTATTCAGGGAATAAATCTGGGATAAATTTATTACACCTTGGGAGCTATTAATAAATCGCTATTCCAGAGATAAATCTGCGAAAACAAGATTGCCGACCTGTTGCTGTTTGGTCGTCTTGCTGATGCAATACGTGTCAGACCGCGGCGTTTTAGGCTTTTTAATGCACATTTAGACGAATAGTTAAGCGAGAGCGACGTCAAGTCAAGATTCCGTTTTTGTAGAGACTCCATAAATTACCATGCTGATTTGTTGTCCGATGTTCTAGCGAGAAACACCGCCCGTAATCGGATTTAAAAGTGCACGTGCTGCATTATGCAAATGAGCTGTTTCTACACCTCAGACTTTCCTTTCGAAAACTTTTGCAAACTCGCATATATGCGCAAACAATACGAACAAAAATGTTTGGGAAAAAGAGTAATGACGCGTACTCGTTGTCGATAGGAGTACAGACCACGATAAACCACATTTCGATTTGTTTTTACCACAATATCAACGTCAAATGAAATGTTTTTCTTCAGAGCGCGAGCTGAAAAAGGCATTGCGTGACACGTTGACGCGAGCAGCAAATTAGCCAATCAGATTGCAAGATTAGCGGCAATTGTGGTAAAAAATGGCTTTTCATGTTTCAGTTATGGTTTTATTAGTCACATTGTCGGTAAACTTGCTTTGCAAGATGCCTTTATTTGCCTCCACGTTTTCTGTAATTATTGTCAACTCTCGGGTAGTAAAATATGGTTTCCTTTTTTAACTCATTCATTGCGAAGCAATGGATGAGTTTTTGCAGAGAGGGGAAAAACGGCGTTAGCAGAAATCTGCGTAGACGGATGTGACGTCGTTAGCACAAAAAGCGGAAGTGACGTAACAAATTGGTGGATTTGCGCAACCGCTGACCAAGTAGTCAACTTGCCACGAATAGCAAACATGACAAGCCTAATTAATGCACTTTCTGGATGATTGCAAAACACCGCGAGAGAATTTGTGTAATAAATGCAGGCATTCAGTGAATAAAATGAGACCAAAACATATCTGTAGATATACATTTAAATATTTATTTTTTTCTCCGAAAATGAGCCCGCGTACCTACCCTTCCCTCCATCTCGTGTTACGTGCCCAAGAAGGGAGGTATTCTGTAAGTCAGATTCTGCTTGTAACCACGAAAAATAACCACCATTTATTGATACACTTCATGACACATACATAACATTGTAGTCATGGTGCCCATTATGGCGGCTAATCTAAACAGCGACTACATGAAAGTGAACTTAGCGAGAGGAATAAGAACCGAGGTCTTTGCAAGATAAGGCGAAGGCAATCAACCTGTAGTGCAGCTCCGGTCACCAGCGCTAGCTCGACAGGTTGTGTGGGTTCTGCAGTGCCTGATGAATTCGGAGATTCCAGCTGGAGATTCACAAGCGTTGCAACCCAGACCAATTTCACATTTCCTGCTCGGTAAGTCTCCCTCTTGTAACGTTTATCTTGTTTATTTCTCATGCTTGTTTTTATAATTTGTTGCATTCTTCTGGAATGCTTTAAAAGCTTCACTTGTAGTACTATTTGGGCTTGGCTATTTTCCCTTAAAATATTTAGCTTTTTTTTTCTGTTATCATTTCCCCCCTCCCCCGAAAATATGAGTTTTATTAACGCATTAGGAATATTCTACAGCTGTAAAAGCTGTAAAAATACCCGTGATGACTACATGTGTAAACACTTAACTTTGTAAGAAAGAAATCCGTGTAGAGAAAATGAAAGTTGAATATTTATGCCTATTTGAAGTTATCTTTCCTTTCAGCCTAACCCTGCAGAACTAAATAATTCCTTTGTTTTTCCTTTTACAATACTAGATAAGCTTATTACAGGAATCTGTACTGATAATATTGTTGACCGGCATAAGCTTGATTTCTACCTAAAGCTGTGATTTGTTTTATATACAGGAAACCAATTATGTGCTTGTCAACCAAGAACAATAATTTAGGGAGAACATCTGGATGTATCATTGCAGATGTGTTGACAGCATAAAGTTTTACAGTCACTACCTTCAACTGTTAAGCTCATCAAGCATGTATAAATGATTTGTTAGGAAAAAAAGGTTAGTGACATTCCTAAATCCTGTTCAAGCCATATATTTTAAATGTTTGAACCTTAATCCATCACCAGTATCTTAAGAGCAATATTATTAATACTAAATCACTAACACATCAAGCAAGAGCTTCCATACTTGTTTCTCAGAAGTTCAGTATTTACTGGTATTGTTTGCTATGATTAGTCTCACAGTGTGCAAGGTGTATTTCTTTTTCTTGGTAAAGGTGTGAAATGTTTTGAATTGGGGCCCTGTGCCTTTGACCAACATCTTCCATTTCTGTTGTACACTACCTAATGATTTGCATTTGCTTGTAAATTACTTCTCACAAGGCTGACTGCAGCTACTTCTGTTTTAATATGGCAAGTGTATCCATATTGAGGCCTTTGAAAAGTTGATGGTAGACTTTGACATGGAGAACAACTTCATCCCTTCACTTGCTTGAGGCACAAATTCTCATGATCACACTTATTAATCAACAATGATTTAGATAAGCATATACAGGCAAAAACTAGCAATAAAATAGTCCGACCTTTTGGCGACATCTTGGTGCCATTGTCAAGGGAAACTAAATTAAATATGCGATTTCCAGAGTAACCAAGAGTCCAGAGTCATTAATTTGCATAAGTCAGACAAAGACCTTAGCACGAATCGAGTCTGACTGTACTTTTAAACACGGTCGTAATATTTTAATAACACTTATTAACTAAGAAAAATGCAATATTTAGTTACATATTAACAATAATTAAGTTACACTGTATATTAATTGGTTGGCAGCAAAATGCAAACCAAGTGTGTGACATAATTTTCTAAATCAAATATCTTGTGACCCTCTTTCAGATTAGACTAGTATATTTTTTTGTATGATCATTAAATGTAAGTTTTATTGAGATATTCTTTAAGAAATCAGCCCGGAATACAAATTATTTCCTGTCAATTGCTTCAAATGTGATTATTCATCATGTACTTACTTAGCATTTTCACAGTCATGCAGTCAATTAATGATTTTCTGTAATATTTTTCTCTTCTACTATGTATTATGATAATCATGTAACATCCTGCTTTCTTCTTGATTTGCTATTTTAGGATGATGGCTACAAATTTTTGCCTTTAAAGGGCAATAATTTTACCAGTTTTGTACGTGGGAACACAGAGCATGATGTGGTTGGCCTCTGAGGGTGCCCTGATCACGTGCTTTACCTGTGAACACCAGGTTCACACCTGTGAACATGTCACAAACATTATAGAATCTGAGGAAGGAATGGAACATGCCTGATTTTGTAGTTGACTTTTTTGCTGAAAGAAATTATCTTTAATCCACTCTAGTTTCAGAAAACACCCCTCGTAAAGAATGGAAACCAAGACCAGTATCTTGGATGACACAAAAAACCGTTAAATAACACTGTTGGTCACAATAAATAATGCGGTGGTTAAAATAAAACAGTTTTGGGTGGTTAAAACTTATTGACACAAAAAATCGTTTCATAGCTCTCTTTGGTTTCAGTAAATAATGCGGTGGTTAAAATAAAACAGTTTTGGGTGGTTAAAACTTATTGACACAAAAAATCGTTTCATAGCTCTCTTTGGTTTCAGTAAATAATGTGGTGGTTAAAATAAAACAGTTTTGGGTGGTTACAATCTATTAAGACAAAAAATCATTTAATACCTCTCTTTAGGCACAGTAAATAATGTGGTGGTTAAAATAAAACAGTTTTGGGTGGTTACAATTTATTAAGACAAAAAATCATTTAATAACTCTCTTTAGGCACAGTAAATAATGTGGTGGTTAAAATAAAACAGTTTTGGGTGGTTACAACTTATAAAGACAAAAAATCGTGTAATGACTCTCTTTGGTCACAGTAAATAATGTGGTGGTTAAAATAAAACAGTTTTAGGTGGTTACAATTTCTTAAGACAAAAAATCATTTAATAACTGTCTTTAGGCACAGTAAATAATGCGGTGGTTAAAATAAAACAGTTTTGGGTGGTTACAATTTATTAAGACAAAAAATCGTTTAATAACTCTCTTTAGGCACAGTAAATAATGCGGTGGTTAAAATAAAACAGTTTTGGGTGGTTACAATTTATTAAGACGAAAAATCGTTTAATAACTCTCTTTGGTCACAGTAAATAATGCGGTGGTTAAAATAAAACAGTTTTGGGTGGGTACAATTTCTTAAGACAAAAAAAGTCATTTAATAACTCTTTGGTCGCAGTAAATAATGCAATGGTTAAAATAAAACAGTTTTGGGTGGTTACAATCTATTAAGACAAAAAATCATTTAATAACTCTCTTTAGGCACAGTAAATAATGCGGTGGTTAAAATAAAACAGTTTTGGGTGGTTACAATTTATTAAGACAAAAAATCATTTAATAACTCTCTTTAGGCACAGTAAATAATGCGGTGGTAAAAATAAAACAGTTTTGGGTGGTTACAATTAAGACAAAAAAATCGTTTGAAATCTCTCTTTGGTCACAGTAAATAAACTGTTTTATGTCATACTTTACTGTTGTCGCGTTAGTCCATTCACTACAGGGATTTTTGTCGCTAAAGATATATAACCACCAAAACCTGTTTTATTTTAACCGTCGCATTGTTGGTCTTACGTCGGTCGTTCCACTGTTTAACCAAAAGCATTTATGTTGCTAAACAAAGATAACCAGTATTTTGTTTTATTCTCAGTTTTGTAATTGAAATTGCAGCCCTCGCCTTGTATATAACGCGTCCTTTTTCTGGACATTTAGGCCCACCCTCAGAATGTTGCCTAACCCTTGAAGCCTATTTCATAACAGCGCTTCTCTGTTGTAGTGCTACTTAATCTAGCCCAGGCTTGTCACGGGTAGGGTTCCCTTTCTTTATTCTCTTTTGCACAGCCTTAGCTGCCCGCTATCCCTATCTCAATAAGATGAATAACCCGGCCTAGCCTTTATATCACATCAATTATTTTCTCCTTTTGGGTTTGTTTAGTCTTCTCTAAACTTACCAAGCTATCCTTGCATTATGTTTACTACCATTTGCGTCGTGTCCATCTTGAACCGGCACCCTTGTCTTTGCAGCTTGTGTCTTTCAATTTATTTCAAGTTTTCGACGATTTTTTTTTTCATCTTATACTAGTTCTTGCTTGGATCCACCTTTCTCGGTATCCTTCCGCCTAACCATCTCCATGCAGTATCCATTTTCTCTTACTCTTCTGTACTTCTCTTTCTTTCGTGTTGTGATATTCTCCTGCATGGTCACTGTTTCAGTCCCTCACATCTTGTAATGTCCATTTTCAGCTCTTCCTTTTGTATGTCTTTAATTTGCCGTTTTCCTTCCCGTCACTAGCCTACGCTAGTCTAGTCCGTCCAATTGTGGAGTACACAAGTGTTGCTTGATCACCACACACGGCCAAAGATATTTCTGCCATTGAGTCTATCCAACAGAGAGCTGCCCGCTTTGTCTTTAATGACTAGTCCAGCAACAGTAGCGTCTCTGCTATGCTAGCAGACCTGAACTGGCAATCGCTTGAGGAACGCCGTATCATCAATGATGTGAGGATGTTTCACAAGATCAATTTCAGTGTTGTGAACATGTCTTTCCCAGCCGAAATAAACCTAGGTTTTCAGGAGACTAGGAGATCGCATGATTATAAATTTATGCCCCTGTCATCTTCAGTAAATGCATATAAATATTCGTTCTTCCCCAGAACAATCCCGGTCTGGAACGGTCAGCCTTTTTCCGTGATACGTGCGTCATCTATTAGCCATTTCAAAGCTAGTATTGTACTTAATTAGCGCTACCTCGCTATTTTTCCGTTCTTATTAGCTGCTTGTGTAATTTCCTAATCTAGTTAACAGCATATTTAGTTCAATGTATATTGTACTTGTTTAGCTGGCCGTTGACCAACCATTGCCAGATTAGAGTACTAACGGCAATTATGACAATTAAAGTTAAAAAGTTAAAGGTATCTACAGTATCGAACATGTCTGGCACTGACTGATGTTCATATGAAACAACCGAAACTTTTGTCATTTTGCTGTACCATGGAAGGGTTTCCTGCAAGGCAAGATGTGTTTTGCAGATTGCAGGTAGAAAATTCGACTTTTTAAGTCCGTGTGAGTCTA
>JAHPZR010034220.1:0-11075 GCA_019787425.1 Platygyra sinensis
TGCAGAAATCTGGAAGAATAAATCAAAAAAGCGGGGTTTTCCTATTCTTGACCGGTTTAGAGCATTGAGCGCTACTCTTGCGTAGCAGATCACAATTGCCCCATTTTTTTTTATTCCCGTGAAACTCACGCCATTTGACGACAGAACTGACGATTAATTTTGCGTGCGAATCGCGTGACGAATTTCGCATGGGCGATAGAAAATTGAACGATTGTCGGCAGAGGCTACCTTTCGCACGACAGCTCACACAGCGGAAATGTAGTTTCTCCTCGCAGGGTATGTAACGAACTTAGCAGATAAAGCAAAAACTTCAAGAAGTTCAGTTGCATGTAATACAAAAGTCGTGATGTTTTTATCACTAGATAGGACCGCACATACATCATCCTGTTGGCTAACTCGTATAGGCCCAACGATAATCATCGAAGCACCAAGTAATTGAGACCTTTGCGTGCATGATGGCAGTCTTGTATAACCCCTACGTCAAAGCAAGAGTATTTTATAGTTATTTTCGCTTTATTTAAACCTAAGTGGAATATGAAATATTATTTAAAATGGATTAGTACCTCTATAATATAGTACTGCCGCTAATTCGACTTAAGCGAGCAGTTAGCCGTAAGAGCGATCTTTGACATTTTCCAACAAAATTCGCGTGAAAAGGGTTTCTTGTGCCAATCAATAAACTTTTGTTTTTGATTTAGGAGGGTATAGACTGTTCAAATCTGTAATTAAATAAAAAATAAACAGCCGCACTTTCAAGAAAACGCACTTCCAAAATCGCCCAAAATCGCTGTCCTGTAACAGTCACGCAACATACCTGCATTTAAACCCTTGTGCAAAATTACCGTTACACTAAAAAGTTGATTTTATGCATTCAAAACGTTCATTTTAAGGTACTTTAACTTCAGAAAAAAATCTGTGCAGTAATTCCTTAGAGGAAAATTGTTTTCGACCGGGGAAATTGGCATTTGTTTTGATGGTTTTTAGGGCTCCCCTTGGCCGAAAACTAGGGGGGTGGTCAATCTCGGGAGTGAAACGCCGGGAAATCTTCTTAATGTCACCAAATTTAATCTTACCAGCTTGGTTTTAAATGCTGAAAAAATAAAGGAAATCGGTTGACCCCGATCTTTTGGCCCTGCCCGGTTTTCTCTGACAATGACTCTTAAATCTTTTAACACTGTGCAAAGACATTGAGTAAACCTGCCTACTTTACTTATTTGTGGAGGTCCTTCCATTGGTATTTTTCCACTACCATGTTATATTTAGAAGCTCTGAACTTGGAAACTACTTGTCCATTAATAAATAAGAAGATAGGCAGTTTTATTCATTTGTTGGAAGCGACGTCACTACAACAAGTCAACATTGTCATTACTGAGTGATACAATACATCAAAAACTGAACAATGACAAATACTTTAGCATGAAAGAACAAATGCTAGCAGCCATTACGGAAAAGAAAGTGCAAATTTGGCGCTCTCTTTTGAGAGATTCCATTGAACGGCACTACGCTCCGCAGCAGATAAGGCTGAATGCCCAGCTTCTTAGTGTAAACAAGGTACAGCATGAATTTCACCATCACTTTGTCCCAGCTTAATATCAAAGAGGTACTGGAGAAAGGGATCACACCCTCCTTGCAGGGAGATCAGCTGAATTTATAATTAAAAAATTGCAATTCATGGCAAAAAACCTTGAAAGCCCAAGGCAGGTTAGTCAAGTCAGCAAAGCATGATGTATTACTTGATTTTGCCTTTAATCAAATTTAGCACTTACATGCAGAGTCTTTTAATTGAACTGAATGGAAATTATATTCTACAGTTTCTGTATAACTTTGATCTGCTAACAGTTTACAATATATGAAGTCATTTAATTCAAATATCAATGCTGTGATTTGAAAGCCATTTAAAAATGTGCAACCAAAGTGAATTTAGGTATTTTATAAAAAAGTACTGTTTCCAATAAGACTCTCAAAAAATTCTAGGTAGCCTTTTAAAAAGTTGTTTTTTATACACAACTCGATTCGCATTAATTTGTGTACAGTCACTTTCGTTACGTTTAACTGACAGTGTTCAGCCTAGGGCCACTCCAAGAAGGAAATAGCGTGATTTTATTTTTACGTTGCGTACATTTAAGCTTACACACTGTAAATATGTTTGAAAAGTTAGGAAAAGTTCGTTCAATCGAACATATAGAAGATCGTAAACACAAGCATTATTATGAAAGTCGAATGCGCCGGCCAACTTCTAAGCTTCAAAGTACTAAATTTAAGAAACTTACCAAGCGATAATATATTGCAGCCAGTGAGTTAACATTAAGAGAACTTAACTAAAATTCAATTCCCCGGCCATAATTTGGAAGACCATAAGAACACGAGTACAGTTAAAGACTGTTATTTACATAATTTAAGGCCACTTACCGCCTGCAGCTTTCGACAACTCACTTGTGAAGCATCTCCGTCAAAGTCCCAATGTCTTTATAAACAATAAGACTCATTTCCGTCCATTGATGGCTTAAAATTCGGAGAAAACTATGCTTCGTTCTCTCCCTCGAGTGCCCATTCGCACAATGCACGCGATGGCGGTGCGATGGCACGCGAACTCACACGCAAAAATAGCCGAGCATGCGCAGTCATTTTGCCGCTGTGTCCGTCAAAAAAATTGTTTTCTTCGGGGCGCGAGCTGAAAAAGGCATTGCGTGACACATTGACGCGAGCAGCGTTGTCTGGACTCCTATCGACAACGGCAAATTAGCCAATCAGATTGTGAGACTGGTTACACTTGCGGTAAATTTTTTGTTTGTTTCTTTCTTTGCTTTTCTTTGTTTTAGTTGTTGTTGTTCTCCATAAACCAAGTTGTAAACTCTAGTCCTAGAATTAGACATCAACAGGTTGGAGGCTAACTCGAAAACCTAACGGTTCATTTTTACTCCAGTCTCATTAAAACAAGACTAAAACAATTACCTTACTTCACATATTAAATTGACTTTCAAAGGTTATAATATTATTTTCGTATTGAGAAATAAAGATTCTGTTAATGGTGATCGTGTTGCTGTTGTTCCTAGCCTGCAGTTCGAGCGGTGTTGGCGGTTTTAATCTTTCTAGTGTTTAGCCGCCATTTTGGATAATAATAATAATAATAATAATAATAATAATAATAATAATAATAATAATAATAATAATAATAGTATTTTTTTATAATAGCAATGATAATAATGATAATAATGATCATAATGATCATAATAATAATAATAATAATAATAGCAATAGTAATAATAATATTAGTAATAATAATAATAATTATAATAATAATAACTTTGCGTAAGCGTCTAATGTATTTAGCACTATTGTGTTAATTGGAGACACTGTAAATAAATAAATAAACAAATATTGTAAATATAACATAAACTATTAAGAATCCCAACTGGCGGGAGGCTACCAGTTGGCTATTTACACAACGCAGTCGAGGACTTGAACTGAGGACTACCAAGAACAAACCCAGTTAGTAGTAGGGTGAAGGATTTGAACCAGGGATCTCCAGATTTCAAATCCAGCGCCCTAAACCACTCGACCACGCTGCCTCCAGGATTCGCCCCAGACTGGGACTTTTTACCTCGCCGCAACTCTGCACTGTTTTTCTAATAGCGAAGCGCGCGAAGTCTAAAAATAGAATGCAAATCACTGAATTCCCCGCGAGACTCAGTCGACATGAGCTTGTTCTGAGGGAAATAGAGCTATCTTGACCAATTTGCATCGCAGACCATTGAAACTTGGTAGGCTAATGGTTCCACAGGAAACACACCTGCAGCTTAAGCTTATGCCCTGAAATATTCACCTGCTTTTAACTACGCCTGTACCTTTGCTGCAATGCTGGTGAAGACAAAGTTAAATGGAAATCTAGATCAGCTCAGCTTTGTCGGATTATGTCGGCATAGTATTCAGCATAAGACTATATCTGGAGCATCAGGCATAATGCTGCTATAATAGTCACATTTTTGCAGCATAATGCCGTTATTTCTAAAAACTGTGAGAAGTGCATGCAAATTTTGCCAGGAACTCGCTCTAGAATATACATATTCGATAAAAATGGGAATATTGTAGGAACTTGATACCTAAAGACTCGTACCCAGTGCATTTTTGGTATAATCGAAGGCCTTGTTACCTCTTTATGCCAGACTTCCAATTGACTATGCCTGATTTCATACCGTGAAGGACTAGGTACGAGTCTGTTAATTACGGGATAAGCAACTATTGATCCATATAGTCAGAAAGAGCACACCGAGATTCGAAAAATCCCCAAGTTTGGTGTAATCAGGTTAGTTCTGACTGAGATACAGCCATTTGAAAGTCCGACACAGCATCCGCGGATAGCCATACATTTGTTCGTTAATTTTGACTCAAAACTCAAAACATAGGGATTTTGCGAATCTCGGTGTGCTCTTTCTGACTACGTGGATCAACAGTTGTTTATCCCATAATTTACAAACTAGTACCTAGTCCTTCACGGTTTGAAGTCAGGCAATGAATGTTTATTGCCTTTATACACATATTTTTTTTGGCTGATCTCTTGTAGATCCTACGTTGGCAGCGTTTATCGTATGCGGTCCCTTGCAGTTTATAGTCTCTCATTTATGAATTTTCGGTCCGTAGGTCTTTTCAGATCCGATACGCTGCGTTTTTTTAAGCATGGTATGAGCCATGAGTTTGAATGTTTAGGCTGGCTTTGTCTAGCCACATTTATTTTTTGCTTTTCGAGACACCAGTAGTGACACTTTGGTCTTCTTGCGTTCCGAAACACGTGATGTGGCAACGCGTGTTTCGGAGCGCAAGTGAGTTCAAGGTACGGAACTTGATATAGTGAACTGGTCATTTTTGCAATTTATGTGCGTTGGCTCTTGGCTGGCGTTACATATCTTCGCTACACTGTGCTGACGAGCTCCAACAAGAGCGAAACAGCTGTCCACAGTTGCGATCCTGCTTTATCGGTTCTGGTCATGTTGGTGTCTCGAAACGTTTTTCACGTAGTATCAGCCTTGCAGTTTATTGCCTTTGTTAAAATAGGCACGGGCCTATGGGGATGGAGTGAGAGTGTCCTTTTAGTCCGGCATAATTTGAGCATAATACCTCCAGCCGAGCATAATTTTGAGCATAATACCCTGCATGGTT
This sequence comes from Platygyra sinensis, assembly GCA_019787425.1. Taxonomy (NCBI): domain Eukaryota; kingdom Metazoa; phylum Cnidaria; class Anthozoa; order Scleractinia; family Merulinidae; genus Platygyra; species Platygyra sinensis. The sequence continues at coordinate 5,155 of JAHPZR010034220.1, forward strand.
ACACGGGTGACGCCCGAAAGCATAGTACTTTATTTTTCCAGCATAATCCGACGGCAGACTCTACATTCAGGAACCGGGCGGGCGGGGACAGATAAACGGTGAAGTACAGACTACGGTGAGAGAGTGACCAGAGAAGAACAAAATGCAAAATATATAAAACCGAGAATGTAACTTAATTGCAAGAAGCATTTTTTTTCACCTTATGTAGAACAAGAAAAAAAAGGTTGTGCAAGAAAAATCTTGGTCACGCCCTTACGCCGCCAAGCACGCCTATAATGGTTCTTTTCTTAGCGCAAAAATTTCATCTAAGGTAAGCTAAACAACTTCTTCGGTGTTAAAAAAGCGCTATATGTTGCTATAATTTTCTTACCTTTATCAGCTAGCTTTAAAACACTTTTTAATTCATCCTGTTCATAATGAAAGCCTTAATTAAACACTTTGCTTAGGCTTCACTTGCGCTTTGAGTCTTAACAAGAGGAGAAAAGAACCATTATAGGCGTGGCTTGGCGGAGCGTAAGGGCGTGACCAAGATTTTTCTTGCACAACCTTTTTTTTCTTGTTCTACATAAGGTGAAAAAAAATGCTTCTTGCAATTAAGTTACATTCTCGGTTTTATATATTTTGCATTTTGTTCTTCTCTGGTCACTCTCTCACCGTAGTCTGTACTTCACCGTTTATCTGTCCCCGCCCGCCCGGTTCCTGAATGTAGAGTCTGCCGTCGGATTATGCTGGAAAAATAAAGTACTATGCTTTCGGGCGTCACCCGTGTAACCATGCAGGGTATTATGCTCAAAATTATGCTCGGCTGGAGGTATTATGCTCAAATTATGCCGGACTAAAAGGACACTCTCACTCCATCCCCATAGGCCCGTGCCTATTTTAACAAAGGCAATAAACTGCAAGGCTGATACTACGTGAAAAACGTTTCGAGACACCAACATGACCAGAACCGATAAAGCAGGATCGCAACTGTGGACAGCTGTTTCGCTCTTGTTGGAGCTCGTCAGCACAGTGTAGCGAAGATATGTAACGCCAGCCAAGAGCCAACGCACATAAATTGCAAAAATGACCAGTTCACTATATCAAGTTCCGTACCTTGAACTCACTTGCGCTCCGAAACACGCGTTGCCACATCACGTGTTTCGGAACGCAAGAAGACCAAAGTGTCACTACTGGTGTCTCGAAAAGCAAAAAATAATGTGGCTAGACAAAGCCAGCCTAAACATTCAAACTCATGGCTCATACCATGCTTAAAAAAACGCAGCGTATCGGATCTGAAAAGACCTACGGACCGAAAATTCATAAATGAGAGACTATAAACTGCAAGGGACCGCATACGATAAACGCTGCCAACGTAGGATCTACAAGAGATCAGCCAAAAAAAATATGTGTATAAAGGCAATAAACATTCATTGCCTGACTTCAAACCGTGAAGGACTAGGTACTAGTTTGTAAATTATGGGATAAACAACTGTTGATCCACGTAGTCAGAAAGAGCACACCGAGATTCGCAAAATCCCTATGTTTTGAGTTTTGAGTCAAAATTAACGAACAAATGTATGGCTATCCGCGGATGCTGTGTCGGACTTTCAAATGGCTGTATCTCAGTCAGAACTAACCTGATTACACCAAACTTGGGGATTTTTCGAATCTCGGTGTGCTCTTTCTGACTATATGGATCAATAGTTGCTTATCCCGTAATTAACAGACTCGTACCTAGTCCTTCACGGTATGAAATCAGGCATAGTCAATTGGAAGTCTGGCATAAAGAGGTAACAAGGCCTTCGATTATACCAAAAATGCACTGGGTACGAGTCTTTAGGTATCAAGTTCCTACAATATTCCCATTTTTATCGAATATGTATATTCTAGAGCGAGTTCCTGGCAAAATTTGCATGCACTTCTCACAGTTTTTAGAAATAACGGCATTATGCTGCAAAAATGTGACTATTATAGCAGCATTATGCCTGATGCTCCAGATATAGTCTTATGCTGAATACTATGCCGACATAATCCGACAAAGCTGAGCTGATCTAGATTTCCATTTAACTTTGTCTTCACCAGCATTGCAGCAAAGGTACAGGCGTAGTTAAAAGCAGGTGAATATTTCAGGGCATAAGCTTAAGCTGCAGGTGTGTTTCCTGTGGAACCATTAGCCTACCAAGTTTCAATGGTCTGCGATGCAAATTGGTCAAGATAGCTCCTATTTCCCTCAGAACCAAGGCTCATGTCGACTGAGTCTCGCGGGGAATTCAGTGATTTGCATTCTATTTTTAGACTTCGCGCGCTTCGCTATTAGAAAAACAGTGCAGAGTTGCGGCGAGGTAAAAAGTCCCAGTCTGGGGCGAATCCTGGAGGCAGCGTGGTCGAGTGGTTTAGGGCGCTGGATTTGAAATCTGGAGATCCCTGGTTCAAATCCTTCACCCTACTACTAACTGGGTTTGTTCTTGGTAGTCCTCAGTTCAAGTCCTCGACTGCGTTGTGTAAATAGCCAACTGGTAGCCTCCCGCCAGTTGGGATTCTTAATAGTTTATGTTATATTTACAATATTTGTTTATTTATTTATTTACAGTGTCTCCAATTAACACAATAGTGCTAAATACATTAGACGCTTACGCAAAGTTATTATTATTATAATTATTATTATTATTACTAATATTATTATTACTATTGCTATTATTATTATTATTATTATTATGATCATTATGATCATTATTATCATTATTATCATTGCTATTATAAAAAAATACTATTATTATTATTATTATTATTATTATTATTATTATTATTATTATTATTATTATTATTATTATCCAAAATGGCGGCTAAACACTAGAAAGATTAAAACCGCCAACACCGCTCGAACTGCAGGCTAGGAACAACAGCAACACGATCACCATTAACAGAATCTTTATTTCTCAATACGAAAATAATATTATAACCTTTGAAAGTCAATTTAATATGTGAAGTAAGGTAATTGTTTTAGTCTTGTTTTAATGAGACTGGAGTAAAAATGAACCGTTAGGTTTTCGAGTTAGCCTCCAACCTGTTGATGTCTAATTCTAGGACTAGAGTTTACAACTTGGTTTATGGAGAACAACAACAACTAAAACAAAGAAAAGCAAAGAAAGAAACAAACAAAAAATTTACCGCAAGTGTAACCAGTCTCACAATCTGATTGGCTAATTTGCCGTTGTCGATAGGAGTCCAGACAACGCTGCTCGCGTCAATGTGTCACGCAATGCCTTTTTCAGCTCGCGCCCCGAAGAAAACAATTTTTTTGACGGACACAGCGGCAAAATGACTGCGCATGCTCGGCTATTTTTGCGTGTGAGTTCGCGTGCCATCGCACCGCCATCGCGTGCATTGTGCGAATGGGCACTCGAGGGAGAGAACGAAGCATAGTTTTCTCCGAATTTTAAGCCATCAATGGACGGAAATGAGTCTTATTGTTTATAAAGACATTGGGACTTTGACGGAGATGCTTCACAAGTGAGTTGTCGAAAGCTGCAGGCGGTAAGTGGCCTTAAATTATGTAAATAACAGTCTTTAACTGTACTCGTGTTCTTATGGTCTTCCAAATTATGGCCGGGGAATTGAATTTTAGTTAAGTTCTCTTAATGTTAACTCACTGGCTGCAATATATTATCGCTTGGTAAGTTTCTTAAATTTAGTACTTTGAAGCTTAGAAGTTGGCCGGCGCATTCGACTTTCATAATAATGCTTGTGTTTACGATCTTCTATATGTTCGATTGAACGAACTTTTCCTAACTTTTCAAACATATTTACAGTGTGTAAGCTTAAATGTACGCAACGTAAAAATAAAATCACGCTATTTCCTTCTTGGAGTGGCCCTAGGCTGAACACTGTCAGTTAAACGTAACGAAAGTGACTGTACACAAATTAATGCGAATCGAGTTGTGTATAAAAAACAACTTTTTAAAAGGCTACCTAGAATTTTTTGAGAGTCTTATTGGAAACAGTACTTTTTTATAAAATACCTAAATTCACTTTGGTTGCACATTTTTAAATGGCTTTCAAATCACAGCATTGATATTTGAATTAAATGACTTCATATATTGTAAACTGTTAGCAGATCAAAGTTATACAGAAACTGTAGAATATAATTTCCATTCAGTTCAATTAAAAGACTCTGCATGTAAGTGCTAAATTTGATTAAAGGCAAAATCAAGTAATACATCATGCTTTGCTGACTTGACTAACCTGCCTTGGGCTTTCAAGGTTTTTTGCCATGAATTGCAATTTTTTAATTATAAATTCAGCTGATCTCCCTGCAAGGAGGGTGTGATCCCTTTCTCCAGTACCTCTTTGATATTAAGCTGGGACAAAGTGATGGTGAAATTCATGCTGTACCTTGTTTACACTAAGAAGCTGGGCATTCAGCCTTATCTGCTGCGGAGCGTAGTGCCGTTCAATGGAATCTCTCAAAAGAGAGCGCCAAATTTGCACTTTCTTTTCCGTAATGGCTGCTAGCATTTGTTCTTTCATGCTAAAGTATTTGTCATTGTTCAGTTTTTGATGTATTGTATCACTCAGTAATGACAATGTTGACTTGTTGTAGTGACGTCGCTTCCAACAAATGAATAAAACTGCCTATCTTCTTATTTATTAATGGACAAGTAGTTTCCAAGTTCAGAGCTTCTAAATATAACATGGTAGTGGAAAAATACCAATGGAAGGACCTCCACAAATAAGTAAAGTAGGCAGGTTTACTCAATGTCTTTGCACAGTGTTAAAAGATTTAAGAGTCATTGTCAGAGAAAACCGGGCAGGGCCAAAAGATCGGGGTCAACCGATTTCCTTTATTTTTTCAGCATTTAAAACCAAGCTGGTAAGATTAAATTTGGTGACATTAAGAAGATTTCCCGGCGTTTCACTCCCGAGATTGACCACCCCCCTAGTTTTCGGCCAAGGGGAGCCCTAAAAACCATCAAAACAAATGCCAATTTCCCCGGTCGAAAACAATTTTCCTCTAAGGAATTACTGCACAGATTTTTTTCTGAAGTTAAAGTACCTTAAAATGAACGTTTTGAATGCATAAAATCAACTTTTTAGTGTAACGGTAATTTTGCACAAGGGTTTAAATGCAGGTATGTTGCGTGACTGTTACAGGACAGCGATTTTGGGCGATTTTGGAAGTGCGTTTTCTTGAAAGTGCGGCTGTTTATTTTTTATTTAATTACAGATTTGAACAGTCTATACCCTCCTAAATCAAAAACAAAAGTTTATTGATTGGCACAAGAAACCCTTTTCACGCGAATTTTGTTGGAAAATGTCAAAGATCGCTCTTACGGCTAACTGCTCGCTTAAGTCGAATTAGCGGCAGTACTATATTATAGAGGTACTAATCCATTTTAAATAATATTTCATATTCCACTTAGGTTTAAATAAAGCGAAAATAACTATAAAATACTCTTGCTTTGACGTAGGGGTTATACAAGACTGCCATCATGCACGCAAAGGTCTCAATTACTTGGTGCTTCGATGATTATCGTTGGGCCTATACGAGTTAGCCAACAGGATGATGTATGTGCGGTCCTATCTAGTGATAAAAACATCACGACTTTTGTATTACATGCAACTGAACTTCTTGAAGTTTTTGCTTTATCTGCTAAGTTCGTTACATACCCTGCGAGGAGAAACTACATTTCCGCTGTGTGAGCTGTCGTGCGAAAGGTAGCCTCTGCCGACAATCGTTCAATTTTCTATCGCCCATGCGAAATTCGTCACGCGATTCGCACGCAAAATTAATCGTCAGTTCTGTCGTCAAATGGCGTGAGTTTCACGGGAATAAAAAAAAATGGGGCAATTGTGATCTGCTACGCAAGAGTAGCGCTCAATGCTCTAAACCGGTCAAGAATAGGAAAACCCCGCTTTTTTGATTTATTCTTCCAGATTTC